>DF237503.1:0-50471 GCA_000708835.1 Klebsormidium nitens
CTCGGTGATCCGGTGGCTTTTCTAGTTCACTACACAAGACGGGGGGAAGACGAGATAAAAGAGGAACTAAAGAGTTATAAGAGCTGATATGAGCGCATATAAGTGACCAGTTGTGGATATTGAGCGGGCCCAGATGACCGTTCGATGCCAATTTCCCATTTCACCTTGGTCGTCGATCTTTGAAAGTAAAAATGTGACGCATAAATGACGTTGCATCAAAGTTTATTTCGAGCGACTCGGACCCCGGTCTGTGGTCGACACGTGGCTTTTTTGACACGCGGCCTGCAATCAAATTGACGAATTTTCTGTCACGTCGCATACCGAGTGGGACAGAATTCTGAATAGAACTGACCTCCACACGCAGGAGCTGGCAATTTGTAGAAGGTGGCAGGGAATTGATTGATCAGGCAGAGGAGAAAGCGCTGGGCACTCCTCCTTTCTTGCAGCAGAGATGAGCAGCTCGGATGCCCCAAGCAGAAGCAGGAGATCTCAGCAGTTGCCGGTGGAGGTACTGGCGCGGGTGTTGTCGCTCTTACGAGTGAGTTCTTAGCGATGGGGCACGTTTGGAGCCTTTGTTAGCACTTTTCACTGATCTTCTCTGGTAAATTGTTAAAGGAACAAAGGCAGCCACGCGTGTGAATTCAGAAGATTAAGCTTTGCTGCCCCCGATAGCTGTTTCTCCCATTATGATTACTCATAAGTTGGGTATCCATCTTCCCAGGAAACAAGCACATTAGATCCTTTCGGCAGAGCACCACTTTCATGGGCGGTTTTGTGATGATGCATAGCCCATTACAATGCCTGGCCAATGAGAACCGCAACCTTAAGTGCAACCAGATGCTTCCATCGCCTGAACTGCCTGGATCAAAATGGGGGCTTCATGGCACCATACACAGGCGTCTTGGGGGGTTGCGGTTGGCCAGGTGTAATCTGTAAAAAGCTGACCACCCCAATTCTATAGACGCTTTCAATTAAGCTTGCGAGACCAGGCTCAAAGTTTGTATATTTTACCCTTCACCTATTGAAGTCTTGAATGCAATTGGGAGTGCATTGGGGCTCAGCGATCTGCTTGCAATGCAATCAATCCTTCTTTGACACTCATTTTCAAGCGCTATGCCTCCACTATCTCTAATGCCTGAGCATCGTACTTCAGTGTAAGGATGAGATGCGCAAAAGTGCAACTGTTTTTCTGATCCTCCTCAGGATGCCGAGTCCTTCATCCGGTGTATGGCGGTCAGCCGGGAGTGGCACCAGGCGGCCAAGCATGTGGACTGCCTTTTCTTCGATGGCTACCAGTACAGGGACAGGCTCTCCGGACAGGTGCGCATTGCTGTTCCCTCAAACTCTGGTCATTTCTGGATGACTTAAGAGCTGAGTGAGGAGCCCGGGGGACGGGTGGGTTAGCTCGGTGGTGTGGGTGGGTTTGCGGAGCGCATATTGGATCCTACTTCTGTTGAATTAAGCTTAAGTCCCTCAGAAGTTACCAGTGTTTCCCCACTGCAAACCATTCAGGCCAAGGTGATACTATAAGCGGTATGGCAGCGGCGGTCCAAAGGACAGGGACAGGACAAACGGAGGAAAATTCAGCCTTGAGACTAAGGATGAGCCCACGGAGTCACTTGAGGTTGCACCAAGAAAAACTTGGGGAGTCGGGCTCCTCAAGTTTGGGGCAACCTGGAGATGGATCAGAGAGCTCTTGTTTACTTGGGAAGGTTTCACCACTGCATTTTCTGGTCCGCCTGCATTCGGTATCTGCGCCTTCCTTCTCTGACCCCTCAGTATCCCCTCGCTCAGGTCGCCAGATCTACGGCAAAGTTCACAAGGAAAGGGGTTTGAGTGACCAACTATTGCTCAAAAACGTTTGTGGTGGTCGCGAAAGGACAGTGAAGGCGCACAAGCATTGCTAACTTGATGAGTACACATCAACATGCCTTGGACTCACTTGTGAATAGGTCACCTATGACAAGAGATTTTGAACGTGTTCAGACCCCCTCGAGCTTCTCTTCATACTCTTAGGATGCGGAGGCAATGATCACAAAGACGATAATGTCAACGACGCGACTGCGTTCGCTGTCAGTCATGCACGACGACCCCGACAAGTGGCTCTCAGACTCGACCGTGATTGCCTGGATCATCCACACACGCGCCACACTGCGCGAGCTGCTGATTTCAAACAGTCGGGAGGGCAACAACAAGATTCACCGCCACCATCCAACGCTGTTCCGTGCCCTTTACGAGCAGCTGCGCAACAGCATGGTTGAAAAGCTGGGGGTGAGGGTCTCGAGACTTTGTTGTTTCCAAGTTCTTTCGAAGTGGGGCTGTTGAGAGATGGGCAGATAAATCTTAAGGTCCAAAGGAAGGTCCAAAAAGGTCAAGTGCTTTAGGCAATTGGAGGATTTCGGGGCAGCAAAACTGGAATGGATATCCTGCTACCCGGATGCATTCTTCCCCTTGCTATTCCATGTTCGAACCCTAGTCTTTCTGCACATTGCTGTAATCATGGGAAAGCCTTGGCGCAATCTCAGAGCCTCATCACCCAGTACCTTTGCCCAATGCCTTTCCCGCCTTCTTCATGCCGAAGAACTCATCAAAAAAGCCAGCATACCTAATCGGTGCTGATCGGATTGACTCTCCCCACCTCCCCACAGCTCGACTATGTCATCATCCCGCCCAGCATCCCCCCGGCCTTGCTCCCTAACCTGCACAGCCTCCGCTTGTACGACGTGCGCATCGCATCGGCGACCCTGACGGCGTTCATCGCCGGCTGCTCTGCACTCGAGCTGCTGCGCCTGATCGACCTGCGCGACTGCGAGTCTGTGGACCTGCATTGCCCCAGCCTCAAGGAGTTTGTGGTGGAAGAGACGGCGGCCGTTGGCAGCATACGGCTCGACTGTCCCCGGCTCAAAAGGTGCGTTGAGCGCTTGGAGATTTTCATCCGATTCATTTTGTCTTGTAAGGCATCCGCTGCTTTGCATTGCCCCAGCCCAAAGGGACCTGTGGAGGATGAAATAGTGACCGATGGCAGCACACGGCTCGACTGTCCCCGGCTCAAGAGGTGAGGCGGACGTCTAAAGTGTTGCAGGCGGACATCGGTCTGTTTTTGAGTTCACGCAACCGCCAACTTGCATGGCTCCAGCATCAAGAAGTTTATGGTGGAACGAACGGTCCCCGCCTTTCTCGGCATATGGCTCGACTGCCCCTGGCTCGAGGTAGTGCGGACGTCCGTAAGCTGCCCAGGCAGGGACCAAGCTGATTCATCCAATTTGCAGCGGCTGACTTGTATTGCTCCAGCCTCGAGAAGGTTTTGGTTGGACAACGGGCTGTCGTTGGCAGCACATGGCTTGACTGTCTCTGATTGAATTGGTGAGGGGGGCGCTTGATGGAACTAGTCTCGTGTTCGAGAACGGGTTGCCTTGCTCGGTCCCGGTCTCAAGGGAGTTCGTGGCAACGGAATGGGGGCGCCTGCAGCAGACGGCCTGACTATTCCGGCTGAAGAGACGAGGTGGACTTCTGTAGGCCTGCAAAAGGCGGGCTTAAAGTGCCCAGATCAATCGTTATGGTTTTGTCGAAAGTCCTGTAAGCAAGTTGGGTGCTACATCGCAGGTTGCTTCTCCGTGACGTGGGCGGCATTGCATCCTTGACTGTGGAGGACGGGAGTAAGCTCAAGAAGGTGGAGATCTTCACGGAGGACTGCAAGCCGACGATCGACATCCGGCACGCCGCGAGCATTCAGCACGCCCATCTGCTATACAAGGTCAGTTTCAAGCTCGTGTTTGAGTGGGGTGTCTCCGGTTCGGATCGAGCGAGGAACCCAAACGTCTGTTATTGCTAAACGGGAAACTTTCTATTCCGCTTGTCTATGACCTCGTTAATACGGATGGGCACCTGTTCATTGACAGCGCTTAAGTGAGTACCCGCGAGTTTTGAAGAAGGCTGCGATGTCGAGTTTTGAAAGGCTATCTCTTATTCCCGGTTTCTACCTCACCCCAAACCAGTCTCTCAGCCTTATCTTTCCGATACCTCTCACTATCGTGTTCTTCAAACCCGTTAACCACTCCAAGCTGCCCCAAGCAAAAGTCGTGCGTCCTTTCTGGCAACCATATGCAACTTTTCCAACCCCCACCCTTCCCTTTTCTTCCTTTTTATGGCGACACTTGGACCCACACTACCTCAGAGTCACCATTCAAACTTACCCTTCTCTCCAAGTTAGGGCGACCCAATGGACTTCGCTTTAGAGCGACAGCACGAGAGTACTGATTTCCATTCCCCTCCTGTCCTTAATTCGTCGAAGCAACACACGTTCGCAGCTCCCCCTTTCTGTATCTCAGGGCCTCACTGATCATCCTAAACTTCCCCCGCCGTTCTCGTTTCAGGGCGACTCATGGACGCACCTGGCGGAGTTCGTGGGGGGGATGGGGTGCCTGCGCGAGCTGGGGGTGTGCATCCAGGACGACGACAACCCCCCCCCGGTAGACTTAGAAGACTTTGCGTTACTGTGCCCCGGGCTGCGAACCCTGGGCATTGGGCCCGAATTGTGGGAGCGCCTCGCGCAGGGGGACTTCCGGCGGGGGCGCTCGCGCTGGCACGACCTGTCCCAGGCAAGTCATTTTCGTGCTGTTTGTGTAATAGTGATCAGTGGTCCTTATTGTATGCTTGGGGAGCAAGTACGACGGGCTGGGGTTGGAAGAGGTGTGGTGACTGTAGCCGCTGCTGAACTGCAGAGCCTCGTCCCATGAGGAAGTGGGATCGCTTTGGAGGTCGTAGTAGAAAGTGTCCTTTCTTCTTGACTCTGCGAACGACCGTGGGGTGATTGTCGATGCCCTAAAGCCGTGCAGTCCGAAGCAAAGAAGGAAGAATGTTTTGGCTTCGCCTACAGATCGCCTTTTGGCTGCGGGGTCCTCGCAACCGCGAACTGTTTCTGAGTGATTCGCAAATTGTGCGATGCTTTCTTCTTGCAAAGGGGCTTTTGTTTCGGCTTACGTTAGCATCTTCCGACCGCAACCTCCCTGAGAAGCCTTGTTTGGCTCTCGCTTACAGCAGATTGGTTATCTGTTTGCAGCTGAGTATCGACACCTTGCGCGTGGATTGCGTGGTGTCACTGCTCAGCGCCGTTTTGGAGCGGTGCCCTTCGCTCGAGACACTCAATCTGGGGCCGCGAGCTCCAGAAGACTCGTGGGAAGATGCGGTGTCAAGTTTCACGACGTCGCTCATAACCATCGCGCAAAAGTACCCAGCGGTCAAAGTTGAAGTCGATTTTGACCACTCCTACACGATCGTCCCGTTCTGAAAGCTGCCTTAAGCGCGAAAGGTATGGTGTTAGGGTTTCAGGCCTGCGGTCTTGTGTCTGCGCCTTGTCTAAGCGGTCGATTAGTAGAAGGTGAAGAAGGATCCCCTCCAGAAGCAGCTCTGCTTTTAGCGCAGTCACCATACAGTTGTCGCTAGAGTAGTAGAATGCAAAATGCAAAGACGAATGAAAAGACGCGCCCAAGTTACGGTGTTCGTTCTTGGCTCCCAATAGCAGCTAATAAGACAGCTGGCAAGCTTTGCGACGAAGGCTGCTCGCTAGTTGATTTCATAAGCAGTTTTGATGTGGCCGGTTGTCGGCATCTAAACTCATTATTAGAAATAAGCTGCCAGGTAAAGCTGAATGCCGAAATACGCCTATGAGCCTAGAGCCAATTGCTCAGTGACGCAAATTTGCGGCATCTAGATTCATAGCAGCCGAGAAGGTGGCCTTGGGGCGGCCTTGTATTCGCCGGCAACGGTATGCCAGATGCTGCGACGGTCGACGCCGCCTAGCTTTGCTCGAGCATTGTGGCAAGCTAGACCGTCGGGTCCTTCTCAAGGGGACCTTATCGCGGATCTCATCATGATGATCCCTTCCTACTGCTTTTCGGATTATTCGGGGCTTAAGCGTATTAGATGTGCTAGCTAGACGGCTTGTATCACGTACGTACATCCGATTTTGCATGCCCCTCTGAATTGAACTCTGCACCCATTGCATGCATGCAATGGGTGCACCGTCCCCGTTCACGGACACAGGCTTGCCGTCGGAACTCCGACGCGCACCAACACACAGTGCGAGCTTGCGCTGGCATGTGCACGCAGCACAAAGTCTATGTAACATTCCTTAATTGATCAAAGTTGTAGCTTGTCAAGACTCGGCCTTGAGGGCGCGGCCGCCATGTGCATTCTAAGAGCCCCCTTTTAAAATCGTGGGCCGGGTTGCATGTAAAATTAATAGCAAATTCTAATGGTCCTAGCAATGATACAAATGAGGTCTTCATTGTCATGCATTGTTGTTCTTGAAAAGACTAGCTG
This sequence comes from Klebsormidium nitens, assembly GCA_000708835.1. Taxonomy (NCBI): domain Eukaryota; kingdom Viridiplantae; phylum Streptophyta; class Klebsormidiophyceae; order Klebsormidiales; family Klebsormidiaceae; genus Klebsormidium; species Klebsormidium nitens. Next base: position 6,322 of record DF237503.1, read on the forward strand.
ATGCAGATGCGTTCACACTTTTTGTCTGGCCAGGTTGCACCACTGCTTTGTTCCACGGCTCCGATCATGCAAATTGTCCCTTTGCACGCGAAGTGAGACTCTCCTCGCGCAAGCCACCGCCACTCATTCCATTGTGCTCGGGCGTTTGCCTAACTCCCTCGCCCTGCACGTGACCGTCGACTTCAAACCTTTTTCACTCTCATCCTTTCGGCAGACTTCTCCGCGAAGCTGAAGAAGACCGTCTTCAGAGCCTCGGCTCCAACGTCGAGCCCGGCGTCCGAAAAACCCGGGCCGGCGCGCCCTGCGGCATCCGGTCCCCCAGCCGTCCGGATGGACTGCCGTGTGCGGCTGCTATCCGATGCCCCCGTTGCAGCGTCCGGGGACGGTGCCGCACGGCCAAACGCCGCGTCCGCTTCGGCCCGCCTTTTCGGGCGCTTTTGGCGCTTCGGGTCAGCAGGCGCCAGCTCGCTTTCCGCGCGGTTCCCTCCCTTGCTTGCACGCTCGCGCGCGTCGTTTGCGGATGCGTGCTCCGAGGAGTGCTCTCTGGTCTGCCCGGTGGAGTTCGTCTTCGGTTCATTCTCAATCTGCAAGAGCGCCGATAGAGCAGGAAGTTGAGCTCTAGATTCCAGGGAGTTGTTAGCTGGCTGTTGAGCGTCCCTGTGCGTCAATGTCCATTTCCGCTTGCATACGAGGGGTTTGTAGCGTGAAACAGACTCGGGCGCTTTGTGTGGGCTATAACGCTCCGCGATTGCGGGCTTTCCCGTCAAGCTTGACAGCTAAGAAAACCCGGTAACATACTGCCATTCGGAGATGATAACTGATTTTTGCACTATGAAGAATCAGGACAACCTAGGGATCAGCGGATGCGAGCGGGAACGTAACCCTATGCCTTCAACAAGCGCGCGGGACTCTACTTTCAAAGCTTACCCTCTTCCTCGACGCGATCCGCTTGTTCGCCGTCGCTTGCGCTCGGAGGATCGCCTGCCAGCCGTCTGGCGGTCCGTACCCGCCGGTGTCCACCAGATCCTGAAGGGCCTGCAGCCCTCTGCCGGGACAACGTCAGCCAGCGAGTGCTGCTTACGTCAGCATGTCGAAGGAGAGGTAATTGGACCGCCCAAATGAACCACAAGAAGGAGCATCCAACGGCTGATGTCCACATCACGAGCGAAAGGCCTTTTTGGTGTAGGTCTCCAGTTTCGTTTTGCACCCGGACGTCTTTTTTCTACCTGGAGGTTTCCATGCCTCACTTACAAGAGAATTTTCTGCTCTGCTCACTTTGCGATCCGCCAGGCCGCGTGCGTCACCGCCCGCCCCCGCTTCGCGGCTACTCGCGGACCGCGCGCGCGCCAGGTCGGACTGGAGCTTCACCTCCATGAGCGTGAGCAGCTTTGCGAGGTCGGTACACGACCTCATACCCTTGGACCTGGAATGATTGGGATCAGATTCTCTCAAAGATCCCAGACGACAACTTGTATCGAAATGTTAAGCTCAGGGGCTCCTAAGTTACGAGATTTTCAAAACCTGACAATTTAATAAATCCATCACCGGATGGTTGAAAGCTGCTCTCAAGAAGAACGGACGGTCTGACAGCCCAGAGGATGAAGTGCAGCTCGGGGCCGTCAAGGTTCGAATCAACGCAATGGGCAGTACATGAAGGGGACCGTCAGTTCATTACCGGAGAGGGTCCTTGGGTTCTATTCTTGCACTCGTAATGGTGGAAAGAGTGGTGAAGGTCTGATGGTAAATGATGGAAGTGCTTTGACCCGTAGAGTTTGGTGGGTTTCAGCCACTTTCCCGTCAACACCTCTTTCTGATCTGCTCCAAGCCAGATAAATGACGAACTCGCAGAGCACACACCGGCCTCGACTCTTGTTTGATCAAGCGGCGAAGGACTCTTTTTTGACTAAGCGAGCAAGATTGTTTTTGGCTCGCTGCGCTCAGGAAAGGCTTGCGAAACCCTTGATGCTATCTGCTTCAAAGGAGTCTCTCTTCGAGAAAGCTGAGAAGGCAAGCGACGGACAATGACAAGGAACTGGAATGCTTTCGAGATCCAGTTGTCAATGGTGCAGTCTCAAAAAAGTAGCCTGATTGTTAGCTAGCTGTTTCAATCTGGCACCCAAAGGTCTATGAATATTCACTTGCTTTGTCGGATAACCGAGCGGTTGTAGAGTCTTCAATTGAGCCCTATGTCCAATGAAAAGAGAGACATTCACTAACCCTGTTCTGAACGACCTTGTACAGCAGCCATCGCAAGTCCAGTCATTCCCTGCTCTCGCGGCCTCTTTTCCTCAATAAATTCAGATCAACTCACCCGAGAGTTTTCCTGGCCCAACCAAACGTCACGCAGAAGTGGCTGTCGCCCTCGCTGACGTCATACTCAAAGTCCTCGCAGATGCCCAAATGCTTCTTTTGCGGCACGTACGCGAAGATCCCCTCCTTGCGCGGAGTCACGCTCCAATGGAGCTCCCACTGCCTGTCAGCGACCGCCAGGAACGCCTTCCCCCGGCTGCGCTGCTCCCGCGCGCGCGCGTACACGTGGTGCCACGCGGAGAAGTCCACCCCAGCCATGGTCAGCGCGCGCGTCTCTGGAAGGCTTTGGTGGAAGTCTACGGCGCACACACGCTCCACTGCGCGCGCGAAAGGGGCCTCACGCGCCAAGTCCGTTTCCGCGGGCTGGTTGGCGGCCATGCTGACGTGAGCCAAGCCTGACAGGAGCGTAGGACGTCGGCTGCGAGGCTGTATTTTGCGAACGAGGCGCCCTACGTCACTCGTAAAAGGCTGCTACGTCTATGCAGTTTGGAATACATTTCCAGTAACCAGCGCGGGCGCATGAGAGTCTGGCAGAAGGTGCACGCACTGGATTGAACTGAGCTCAATTGTTGATCAGGTCTTTGATGTGCTCTGCAATCCTTTGGTGCAAGACAGCGATCAAGGAGACTCAGTCTTGTCAGCGAGGGACGGGGCACTGGTGATGATGTGGCGAGGCTTGATTAACCGATGGTCTTGGGGTCGACCCGCAGCTAAACCCCTATTAAACTTCGCCACGTCACCAGTTCCAACAGAGGTTCCCAAAATCCTTGACTTCCCGCTCTCTCTGTCGAAGTGTTGCAGCTAGGGTAAGACTTGACGAAAGTGTGCTCCATTGTCAACAGATTTAGAGCGCGATTGAACAAGATTGCCTTTCGATGCGTACCAGGTTCGCCACTCGAAGCGCGCTGTCGCCGATCGCTCGCCGTCGAACGCGACTGCTTAAACGAGCCAGCGAAGCTTCACCTGAAGAAGAGTGATATCGATAAGGAAGATACAAAGGCGCTTCGCTTTGCAGGAGACCTGGAAGGCAGCAGAGGCAATCGGAAGCAATAGGGTTGGAAAGACAGATTCTCATGCTCGCGTGCTTTTGCGGTACTATGTATTGTGAATTACAGCAAGCTGACTGCTATGTGTTGACAGGTTGAATGTAACTTTCTTGGTGGCAAGCTTCGCGTTGAAATCAGGTGAAAGAAGTGAAGAACTGCGTGGGAAGGGCAGGGGTTGCCAGGAGTCGGGGCATGCAGCAAAAGTAGGCTTCGTCTATCAAGGCTGGATCTATTTGCTATGCTGACAAGTTTCCATCCTTGGAAAAAAGAGGGTACTCACCATGTCTGACTCTGCGAGAGGGGCATGCCAGTTTCAAGCAGGAGAGGTCGTTGAATACAGGAGTTTCAGGAAAGGACTGCGAGGATCTTGGTTCAGATCGAAGGTAAGGTCAAAGAAGTTGCAGCGCACCTATTGTCTGCCTTCATGAGAATAAGTGCTGAATTCAGGGAGCGATAAAGTCAGCTGATCAATCTTGGACCTTTGAGCACAATTGCTGTGTGGCGAAAGTGCAGGGTGATCACATCTACTCATTGATAGAGGGTGACTAAGTACCTTTCCCGGCTCTGACTACCATGTTGACCTTTAGCTTGAAAGGCTTTCAAGCCATTATTGACATTTTTCAAACCCCATCTGCATCACCAGGCCCCATATGTATCTTAGAGACTGTAATCTGGGATCATGTCCTAAGTTTTGCCTGAATAAACTTCTGAACCTGTCTGACCCAGAGATGAAACGCATGGGAGACTTGAAGCAGGAGTCCTCACAGATACTGACCATTTTCGCACAGATTATAGAATTTTCCCATGGGCAGGCCCAGGATACCAAGTACCTGCACCTGAGATGCCTTGACTTCCATGATGGTGAGGCTTCAATCTCTCCCTCTGTCCAGAAGCTTTTGAATACATATTTAGAGAAGATCCACAAAAACGCTCAAAGCAGATTCTTCTATCTATTCGTGCCGATGCACGATGAAAGATCAGCATCAACTCGCAAACAAGTTGGATCATGACGAGCTCCAACATCAGAATCAATAAATACAAGCGCTTGGGGCTTTTGGATGAAACGAAAAGGCGGTACATGATGAAGTTGGATTGCTCCTGATATTTTCGTCTGTCAGAATCTATTTGCATTCCTGGAGCAGATTCGTAAGGTGGGTTATCAGGATCATTTCTTTGCTAGTACAGTCAGAGTCAGCCTCATTATAGGAATGGGGCAAAATGCTCTGCACTTCTGCCCATCGAGGGCCTCACTAAACGAATGAGACACAGATTCCCATCAAAAAGTGTCTAGATGAAAGCAGATGAAAGACCTCATCCTAAAGCACTGATATTGAGCCCTCCTTCATATTTAGAGTCGTTGCCGGGGCACTTAGATATTTGCAGCAAGTTTCGAGCCCTTTGTAGGAGTTCGGCATTGAACTTCTTTGCGTGGCCCTTCTCCAGTTGAATGCGAAGAGCAGCCGCACGTTGTTCCTCTGTACGAGGCTCGCCCGACGTCACCCTCGAGCAATACGGTCCGGGTGCTGACTTCACGGCCGGAGCCGCCACCCGTCTACTGGTCGACCAATCCGCTGGCAGGGCCCGAGCATGATGGGGACAAGCTGTTCTTCCGTCGGACGAGAAAGTGAGAAAGCTGAACGCCCTGCAAACAGCCAATTGGCATCATCAATCTGAGCGTTCCGTTCAGATGTGAAAGGGCAGTGTCGAGGTGAAGCTGACAGAAATCTGCATGAACAAAGCAAGCACAAGCTCACACTTCGTCAGTTTGTAGCCTTCGCTTTTAAGGGTCGTTGAGCCGCAAAATCAGAAACGTCAAGGGTTTGCTTTTCAACTCATTCTGCAGTGTTAGACGAACCACTAGCACGGCAGGTCCTAACCCGAACAGCCGTGTCTGCGAAAACGATCTGAACGAATGTTCTCAAGCAGAAACACGAGCTAAGCTTCAGAAGGGACTGAATGTTTCATACCTGTGAACAATCAGCATTACGCAGCATGGAGAGTCTTCTCAGTTTCTGAGATTCGACATTCGCGTTACCGTGGTAGGCTGACAGGCAGAGGTCAATACAAGTTTCTTCCGGCATTGAGCCGTTCCGTTCCGCTTCCGCTCAGGTACGCTGTCGGCGACGCCGTGGACGCATTCGTTAATATTTGCTGGTGGGAGGTGCACATCACCGCCTTGAACGGTCAGGAAGCGCAGGTTAGCAAAAGAGAAGCGGTTGTGTACTTGTCCGTGAAAAGCCAGGGCATTCACAGCACGTTTTCGGCATGCTACAATCTGAAAGAGCGGAATGCTGATTTCTTACTCAGACGTTTCACATTAATATGGCTGACTTCCCAGGCAGAACCAGGTTGTTTACTTAAGCTGGCACAGCGTAAGGTCGAAGCAGATCCCAGAACTTGCAATGGTTGCCCCTCACAGATTTTGCGTGCCAACTTCGTACATTCTCCTCTCAAGGAGGCAGTACTCCCCGCATTCTGAGAGGATGAAATGCATTGGGACTCTAAAATTCCTCCCGCTTAAAATTGTTGGATCGCCAGAAAAACTCCGATTTAAGCGACATTCAAAGATTTGAATGCCTCGATTCAGGACGTACATAGTGTCAGAGTTCAAAGGAGGCTGAAAGTGAATCTATTCAGGCTCAAAAGAAGTTTGAGGCGGAGCTGGGGACAAATTGATCTATCATGCCAACGTTTCTGAGCAGGTGGAAGCGAAGCAGCCTCCTGAGGGTGAAGGCGTAGCTACCTCCGTGAGCTTCGAGGATCTGCGGCCGACGCTCGTCTGGGAGAATGACACGTGGACGCTTCCCACAAACACGAATGGTCTACCCCCGCTCGGAGTTTTTGAAGGTGAGCTAGATGTTAAAATTGAGATTAGGATCAAGCTTCAGCAGGGTTTCACGGCCCTCAGCTGATTCACACATCAAATTATTTGAGTTTCTTGCTCCAATCATGTTCGAACTCCTGCTACAGTCGAGGTAGTTCTTCTAGGTGTCAACCTTGCCATCACATGCTTTGTGACGACGGGAAACAGTACTTGAGCCTTACTGCAAGCAAGATCTGGGTTCGATATATTCCTAATAAGACCTGAATGCATTTGTATGCCGTGAAAGGAAGAAGACTGTAGCGAAAAGGGACCCCTCAGTCCTTCAAAATTGCTTACACAAGGTCCTTTTCTCCTCCCAGTTGTGCCCGGTAGGTCCCCGCTGCCGCCCGGTTCCCGGCCCCGGTCTGCGAAGTCCGATCGGCGGGTTGAAGAGACGGACCCCTTTCCCAGCATGGCCGAGGAAGACATTCGGCAAGGGTTTGAGACGCTACTCGGAAGCGTAGACCGGGGATGTGAACCGGCCGTGGAGCAGCTAGGATTTCGAGGGTTCTCCAAGCAGTCCCCGACAAGACCGCAAAGTACCGGAAGCCGCAGCGCGCCCGCGCGCACACGCGCGCTCTCAGACTGCGCGAATGACGACACCGGAAGCGAAGAGGAAGACCCCGTCTGGGAGCCTGGAGGGAAAGGCTCAGGCCGGAACGGGAAGGGAAGTCGCGGCACCAGGATCCGGAACGGTTTGGGGCTGAGCGGAACAGCGGATCGGCCGTCGTCTGGACCACAAAGCGGCCGGCCGAACGTCAGGCCCGAGCGTCAAGAGCAGCAAACGAAGAAGCAGGATGCGATGGCGGCTGAAAAGGCGGGCAGGCTTCTTCAAGACCTGCTAGGGAGATGGGAGAGCGTGTCGGTTGAATCCGCCCGGCGCGCCTCCGAGCAGCTGAACAGGTGGACCCCCGGTGAAAGCGCGTTGCGGAGTCGGTGCGTGGATGTACGGGCGTGGTACAGGGCCAAGTTTGAGAAGATGCTCCAAAAAGGGCGGCGTTTTGTTCGGTACCAGGGCCCAAACAAATTGGAGTACACGTGGCAGCGCTGGGAGCGGCGACACGTGTCCGTCGAAGAATGGCCACCGGAGAAAAGCACGGAGCAACGAGAGGGGGACAAAGAAAACGAGAGCGGAACGGTGGGGCCATTGTTTGGAACCGTTGCTAAAGTCACGCAGGGGAAGGCTCGCGCAGCGCAAAAGCGCGTGCAACGCGCGCGCGATCTCCAGCTCCATCTCCCCAAATCTGAGACGACTCCCACGCGAGATTCTTCTCTGGGTGCCCCTCCTCCCTCCGAGAGCGTCAAAGGACCGAACAATAGCCGCTTTCTTTCTACCGACCGACTCCCAGTTGCTGGACTACCGGGGCCCCTCTCGGATCCGCGCCGGCGGGTTGCACAGCCCGCGATGCTACCCGGTACCCAGCCTCCGGTTGCAAAGCTGGCAGCTGCCTCAACCCCTGAACTCCTGAATCCTCTCCCGCTTCATAGTAAATCCGGGGAGTCTGAGAAAGAACCTTCAAACGAGACTGGCATCCATCGAGTAGAGGGTGGCTTCCTAATCCGGGTGGAGCCATGCCTGTTCCGGTCGGAAGCGGAAGTCGGGGTAGGGGCGGAAGCGGAAGCTGAAGGAGAAGATGGAGCAATGGAGACTTCGGAACCGAGACCTGCAGAGCAATTGAAAGCCCAAGTGGAAGTGCGAGCGGGTGCTTCCTTGAGAACAGAGGTGGATTCGCCGACGGAAGCTCCGGCGCCTTCTGAGAGGCCCTCTCCGGCTCAAGCAACGGGTGACCATCGGTCATACACTTCAGAAAGGTGAGAAAGGATGTGGGGTGTGATTTGAAGTTTTTCGTGAGCCACATGCAATTTGAGAACGTAGAATCAACCCAGCCTTGCAGCCTTCCTGGTCTGTTGAGGTTTGTTGTCCTTTTAGGATCTCATTATCGGAAGATTAAATATATCATTCATCGCTAGAAAGCGGAAGTTTGATGTGTTACTTCGATTGACTTCCTCTCTATGGCAGATATAGGACTGAAAAGTCCATGTTGTGGAATCTTTGGCGCCGGTGGCCAGAAGGGACTCGCTTAGATTCTACTAAGACAGAATCTTTCAAGACAGAAAGACGTCAGCTGCAGTTTCTGAACTGACTTCTGTACCCTTTCGCACTTTCCGTTGCAATCCAGGCCACTCTTTTCTAACAAGCACAGTCTTTCATGCAGGTGTGAACAAGACCCGGATGCGACCGAAGCCGACTTCGTCAGCTGCCTGGAGCCGTCCGAGGCCGTCGAGTCCGCGCGCGCGTTGCTTGACACGTGGACGCCGGACGCGCTGGACGAGGCACGTGGGTTGTCCTACATGGTGAACGGTTGGCTGCCGGACGAGGACAAGCTGAGCCCGGGGGAGGTTCCCAATGGTTCCGGACGAAGCTGGAGCGACTGGTGGAAGCGGGGGAAAGGTGCTTCAAAATCGACGGTGGGGAGGGTTTGAAATTCGTTGCCTGGGCAGTTGGAGAAGCTGTGCAAAGCGCAGATGAGGGGGAAGTAAGGTGCCAAGGGCGGGGAGCGCGAGATGCGGAAGTTTTGAGCGAGTTTGAATGTGAGGGAACCGAGGCTGTTGAAGAAGTAAGAAGTATGTGGAAGATTACTGGGGCCGTCGACTTCGAGCCAAGCGTCGAACCGACGGTAACATCAAGAACTCTCGAGCCCCCCTGCGAACTGAGCCGAAGAGAAGCGGACAGAAAAGCGGAAGCAGGAAAGGGGCCGGAAGCGGAACGGGGTGTGGAAGTGGACGGCAGAGGGGAAAAGGAACAGGAAGTGTTTGCCACAAGGGAGCAGCCTTGTAGATTCAGCTGAAAGTCCTGATACGCATTCCAAGCGCATGAAGAGAGCCAAACCGATGGAGGTTGTGCGTGTTAGCGAGAGGGTGGAGATGCTCAGGAAAATCGAAGACGTTCCGCTTGCTAAGTGGTTCGGCTTCAGGAAGGCCGGAGAGTCTGTGACTGAAGCAGATTGGGGTGCGGCTGAAGGGTTGGAGGCCTTGGATGCGGGCAAAGGTGGGGACGGAGAGATGATCCCAACGGATGCGGCTTGGCTTCAAGAAAGTGCCGCGCGAGCGGAGTACGCACCGGAACACGTTCCGGCGGAAAAGCAGAGTCCGGTCGGTGACGTGGCAGGGGCGGACCGTGACGGCTTTCGCAAGCGTCTCCTGCGCAACGTCTGCGCGCTCGCCAACGAACGCCGCGAGCGGAAGGCGGAAGCGCTGAGCAGAATGCAGTTCCGGCCCCGGAATCCGGTCTTCGCGGGAGCCTTCAACGCGCACCACGCGGCCGCGCTGCTCGAGGCGGTGGAACGCGCTGTGCTTCCGGACCTGTTGCGGAACGCTGCAATGGGCCGATTTGAGGTGGGGCGGAACGCGAGACGGAGGATGCCGGAGGGATGGTGCGAAGCAGTGGTCGGTGAGGCTCGGTACCGGGGCGCGTCTAGGCAGCCAGCTGCAGCGAACAACGAAGGTGAGGTATCAGTCGTGATCTCAAAAATTATTTCCTCTCAGAACGCTCTAGACATCTTGATTTGGGCACACCGCCTCAATCTGTAACTTCAACGTCTTTTTATTTCTAACTAGAAGACCGATGGGATTCAAATGCCGAGTCGAAGGTGACGAGCCGCGTGAATTCATGCTGTAAGCCGAGCGCTGAGACTTCTTTGACTCGACCAAAAGACGGAACCCGTTTTTTTATGTTTTGTGAAGGATCATCAAGAGGTTGCGAGCCGCATGTCCTCACGCGTTTTTTGCGATTCATGCTTAGGTTAAGCAGAAACTTAAGTCGGCGAGTATCCGCACGTTTCACCTCCAGCATATAGGACCTTTCGGACCTGTATTGGCGGTGCCAACATCAAAATGTAGAATCTAGCCTCCCTTTGTAACTCAATTCCATTTGCGCTTTCAGAGCGCCCGAATGGGCCCACACTCACAGGGCCGGAGAAAGTGAAGGTCCGGAACTTCGTCGCGGAGCTGACGCAGGAGGTTGTTGCGATGCTTCAAATCATGCGAGAGGTAAGCATCACCCACTGGAAGGCCCTGAACTTTTTATCTCCGCCAAAGCTTGTGGATGGGACATAAATGAGCAATAGAAGCCCTCCTCCCGTCTCTCTTTTTTTGATGAAGGTTTCATGGATGTAAAAGATACTGCAAAAAACAGCATTCTTCAACGTGAAGTGAGAGTGGGAAATCCAAATTGCAGACTCAACAACAATTCAATGTCATCGTTCTACCTCTCCACAATCTTTAGAGCATATCTAAAACATCAAAAGAAAATTTTAGATCCTCAATCCAGGACTTCCCGTTTCAACTAATCATGGAAGTTTATTACGACAATAGGAAATAAATTCGAATATCTGACTTTCCACAGGAAGAAGCATCCCTCTTGGGATCTATATCGATGCTGGGACTCGAAGACGGAGGCCCGCTTTCAGCAACACCGGACGAGAGAGCGCGCGCGGCTAGCAACGATGCACATCCAGGAAGACAGTCCGAAGATCAACCTTCCAAACTACAGAAGGAGGCGCGAGGTAGACGCCGGTCGGGAGAGGACGTCCGAAACGAAAGTGCGTCTGGGTTTTGTCATAGACATACCCAAACCAAGGAAGAGGGCAAAGCACAGAAACAACGCCCAAACCCCCGGATACGAGTCCCCCATCAAATTCAAATTTGTCCGCTATTACCGGCCCCTTCTGAACAGGTCCCATCCCAAGCTGCTCCGCCGAATGGCGACGGAACGACTTTCAGGCCCGGCCTTTCTAGCGGAAACGGAACGAGAAGCGAGGGGGCTGGGGAGCTGTACAGGGCCGCCTGTGCGATCTTAGCGAGTGCACGGGTTCCGGACGATTCCGGAAGGGTAGACCTGACCCGCCTGCAAAGCGCGGTGCGCCCGGTGTTCCGCTCCAGCGTACGCTGGTTCAGAAGCGCCCTCGAAGACCTCAGAGGGTACTCCGCCGGATCAAACCCTGCGGCAGGCGGTGCGCGCCTCGGAGTTTACGCTGCTGGGCCAAACCCTCCGGCGGGCGTCCTCGCGGCCGCGCCTGTGCGTTTTGAAGATCCCTCCACTGGGCCAAACCCTCCGACTGGCGGCCCCGCCGCCGCGCCTCCGCGCGACTGGGAGGGAGAGTTCGAAGCCGCGCCGAACGTGCCGAACCTTCTGGGCCTGCTAGCCTGCTTCGACCGATCGTATGCCGCGCTCCTGGGCGCGCGTGCGGTTGCCGTCAACCGGGCGGTCGCGCGCTCCCTGGAGAGATGGAAGACGCGCAGCAGGGACGAGCCGAACGGGGAGGAGCGCCCCGTGAAGAAAGGGCGGGGCCCGAACGGAGAAGCGGGCGACGTGCGTCAGGAGACGGGTGGCGTGGTCAGGGAGCTGCCGGAGGGTGTCCGGTTTGTTGCCGCGGGCGTCCGAAAAGCTGCGCGGCCGTGTGTTCGCTCTGAGCGTGCGCGAGCATTACCGCGAGACGAGAACCTTGGTGAGGCAAGTACTTCGGGGAGTTCTGCGGACGCAAATGGAGCTCAAGACAGAATAGTGACAAACGAAGAGAGACGGGGTGTTTTGGACGAGAGCCTGTCAAGAAAGAGGGCGAAGCATGGAATCCCCAGCCAAACTTCCGGTGTCGCGTTTCGCTCTGGAAGCCGCACTCGTCCGCTTGCGCCAGCTTCCTCTGAACAGGTCTCCTTGCAAGCCGCTCGTCCTGATAACGTCCAATTCATTTGCGGACGTGGTAATCCTGGAGGGAGCGGAGAAAGAAGCGGGGGGGCGGGGGAACTGTCGAGGGCCGCCTTTAGGATCTTAGTGGGCGCACGCATTCCGGCGGGTTCGGGCGGAATCGGAAACGACTTGGCCCGCCTGCAAAGCACAATGCGCCCGGTGTTCCGCTCCAGCGTGCGCTGGTTCAACGCCGCCCAGGAAGACCTCAGAGACTATTCCGCCAGCCCAAACCCTTTACCTGGCGGCCCCGCGGCCGCGATGGCGCGCGACTGGGAGGCCGACTTCGAAGCTGCGTCGAACGTGCCGAACCTCTTGGGCCTGCTCGACGACTTCGACCGGTCGTACGCCGCGCTCCTGAGCGCGCGCGCGGTTGCCGTCAACCGGGCGGTCGCGAGTTCTATGGAGAGGTGGACGACGCGCAGCAGGGAAGAGCCAACCGGGGAGGAGCGCCCGGGGAAAAGAGTGCGCGCGCGCGGCCCAGACGGAGAAGCGGGCGAATTGCCTCAGGAGACGGGTGGCGTGACCGGGGAGCTGCCGGGGGATGCCCGGTTCGCTGCCCCGGTCGCTGCGGAAGCTGGGCGGCCATTTGTGCGCTTCGATCGTTCGCGCGCCGTTTCGGGCGCAAGGTCAACCGAGCGCATCAGTGAGGCAGATGTTCTGGGGGCTTTGTTCCGCCCAAGCTCCGGGTCCGCTCCGCTGGGTGCGAGCGGAGCTCCAAGCCAACACGGGTTTAACCGAGAGCGGCGGGATGCGGGGCTGAAGTTGGATCTGAGACGCGACAAACCAGCCGAGCATTTTCAAGTCGAGGCGGCAAAGCCGTGCTGGGTTTCCGCTCTGAATCCGGGGGGCATGAGGAGTCATGCGTACGGCGGTGAGGTGGAGCAAGATCGGCGTCCGTCTACGTCATGGCGCGACCCTTCGTTCCTCAATACTTTGAGCCCTCCGACACTTGAAGTACCGAACTCCTGCGCGAGGACCGAAGTAGTGCCAGGGGTTTCACGAAACGTTCTCGCAACCGTACCCCTTCCCGGAGTTACGCACCCCGTCGAGTACCCCCCAGTCAGATTTGGCAGCACCCCAGGTCCCTTTAGAGCGCCCTTAATAGCATCAGATTACGCCAATGAGCAGCGGGGGGGGGGAGCGGCCAAACATGAAAACGCAAAAGCTGGACGAGCCCTGAAGCCTGCGGAACATGGAGCGGAAATTGAGAACAGGGCAAGCTGCAACCAAAGCGCGGTGTTCAAGACCAGGTATCTCCAGACACCGCGCGCGCCCGCGCGCGCCTGGTTGCACAGCGGCGTCGCGCAGCGCGAGGGGGCCGAGCTGGCGGCCGCGCCGCAGCTGGCGATGGAGCCCCTCGGGGCCGCGCGCGCGTCCGAGCCGCGGGGCTGGACTGCGAGCGCCCTCGAGCGGACGGAGCGGCTCGTTTCTGCGCGCGGATAGGATGCGGCCGGCAAGGATTTTGCAGAGAGTGAGCCCGGTGAGCATTTTATGCCTTTGCTAGTTGAAGGTCTTTCCCGAGTATGCTTTTTAGATTTCTACAAAATCACTCAGTTACTCCAAGGATCTTGGGTTAGTTGCAGTGCCGATGACTTATCAAAGTTGCACGAGACGTGGCCCGTTGGTAGGGCAGTTGATGTGGACGGAACGGTCACAAACCCTCTCTAGATAGAAGTAGGATTGCCATCCCCGCAATCTTGTTGCTTGGACAGTTCTTCCGCCAACCAATCACCTTCACGCCGAACTTTATGCTCAGGTGGAGTCCAGAAGGGTCGTTTACCTGCTACAGGAGTCCCTTTACCAACAGTGTCTTCCGACTGTAAGAACAACCCGGTTCTGGCCCTGAAGATGCTCCCTCGTCGTTTTCATAGTTCGAGAGGTTGCCTGTCGTGCTCGGAAGCAAAGTCTCAAATGACCTGTGAAAATCAACCGATGGAAATGAGGCATTTTTATTGGTATGATACGAACCGCTGATCCCATGTCCTTTGAATCCTTGCAGGAGCTGTTGGAGAAGGGAACGTGCGCATCAGTTTCCTTGGAGAGGGAGATTCGCTCTTCACACTGGGCCCAGGAGGTCGCGTGCAGGTTATCTAGAGACATCAGCAGGCGGGAAACAATCTAGAATTTCTGGCTTCGCAGTTGTGCTGGGGTCTCAAGCTTGTGTTCCTAAGTGAAAGCAGTTGACAGGATTCTGGTCAGAGCGAACATACTTGCTCGCTTTGCAGATTGACGATCCTGCCGCAACAGTCAGTTTCGATCCGGATACAAATAAGGGATGTACAACAAGTCTTGCCAGCCAAAGTTTCGTCTGCAGACCACTACATCCTTTTTGCCATACTGCCTGCTTGATTGCTCATGCTCTTTGTATTAGTAACGGTTACTCTGACCCTTATTCCATTGTTACATTTATTTAGCGAGTACTGGAACCCCAGCTCACAGCAATTAAAGCACCAAGTGCGGAGAACCCGTCGCGAGTCGTGTTCGAGGCCAGCTTTCTGATTCAAAAAATCTTCTTGTTCACAGGTACCAAGAGTGTAGTGATGAGCAGAAGTTCTCAGGATTCGCCCAGAAGCATCAAATCCTCTATAACTCAAGCAACGTTGCGGACATCAGTGACCCACAAGCCGAAAGAAAGCTCGTTCAAGGCGCCTCCTTGCAAATACATGGCAAGTCGATTCTCTGTGACTGAAGCGACAGCTTGCATCTGATCTGCTGGCTGAAGCATCACAAGAAGGACTCAACCGGCCCTCCTTCAGCTTCACCCTGATGTCATGCAGACGCGCTATACGACGGTACTAGCTGATGCATGTTAGGCCTATGTAGTGACTTGCATAATCCCTTTCTGATCGCGAGACGTCCCCACATATGCACATGTCGTGTACAAAAGCTGTCGCTTAATGGTGTTGAAAGTCGCTCGGCCGAAGCAACGCACCTTCTGTCAACAAACTTTAAAGCTGGCTGTTGCGTCGCTAAGTTGACCAGCTTGGGTGTCTATATGCGATCAAGTAGATACGCAACCACATTGTGACAAACAGAAAGAAACAAAATCGTATATCCCTCTGATGCCAGGGTTTCATGAATATGCCTTCATTGTATGCAACGCTTGTAAGCACAAACAATGGGCAGCTAAATAAAAGAATACAATTCTAAGGCGCGGGTCCGCACCGTGGCTTTGTCTGCAATGAGCAAAGACTGTTCATAGGGCGGCATCTTCACTATGGTGGTGACTTACGTTGGGCGTGCAGCGT
Organism: Klebsormidium nitens; assembly: GCA_000708835.1. Lineage (NCBI taxonomy): Eukaryota > Viridiplantae > Streptophyta > Klebsormidiophyceae > Klebsormidiales > Klebsormidiaceae > Klebsormidium > Klebsormidium nitens. The sequence goes on from DF237503.1 coordinate 21,535, forward strand.
CTCCTTAATGATCCCAGATTTCAACATGCACCGATGCAACTTGACAACTTCGTGGTGGTTAAGCATGGGAGTGAGCCTAGCCGTACGTCCAGCGGCAAGGTGCCACAAGTGCCCTTAAGCAATTAAGCTGCAACTTGTATTGCCAGATCGGTATTTCAGAATGCTTTCTCTGCTTGATGACCATTCTATCTCACAAATTCTTTGCAGTGCCGTGCATGCAAAGCGAGGTGTCGTAAGCCGAGACACCCGCGTAGTAGCTCTACCTGTGACCGGGTAAAGAGCTATTTTACAGATATTCTTAGAAGACCTTTTCCATCGGAACTATGGAAGGACAAAGAGCAGAATCGACTTGTGTCAGCTTTATCGTCTGCTTTGACTGGAGAGCCGACCAACGAACACCGGATCTTCCATCCCGCCGTTGCTCAGCCGTTCCGACGAGTTCCGGCTCCCTCTCCACCCCTGTATTCCGTCCGCCTGGATTCCGTTTGTACTACTGGACAGAACCGACTTCGCCCGTCCCGCACTACTTCCCGGCCTCAACCCCGCTGCTTGTTTTCCCCAACTAGAGGTGGGTCGCCCGGCCCCCGTCCCCGGCCTGGCGGAAGCAGTGCCCGGGCGCCCGGGGGATCCCCCTGGCCGCTTCTTTCCCGTCCCGGGCCGCGTGGTGCCGTTCTCCATTTCGACCCCGTTTCCGCTGAGCCTCGCTTCCGCTTCCGGCTCCGGTCGAGGCGGAAACGACGGCGGCCGGTCGCCCTCCTCTCGACAAAAAGGACACGTGGCGTGCTCTAGCAGCGCCATCTCCCACTCCTCCTCCTCGAACAGCTGGTTGCACGAACCGCAGATTGCGACCGGTACGTCCGGGTCGACCATGCACAGGTACCGGACCGGTAGGACGTCCGTAGGCCACTCCAAGATCAGAACGTCCGCGCGCCGCATTGCGCGCAGCATCGCACGGTCCGCACGCACCACGCCGCCCCCCTCTAGTTGCCGCCGCATCAGCTCCCCGGCCGTCGCGCCCAGAGACGCCTTACCGCTCGGAATGCCGTTACCGCTGATGGACGGCGGTTCGTCGTCGTCGAGGCGCAGGGTTTGGACGTCCCCCGGGTGGCGCTGCTGGCGGCCGCGCATATGCGGCTCCTCGGCGCCGTCGAAAAGGCCCTCTTCCTCCAGCAGTTGCACCGCCTCAGAGTGCGAGACGCCCTCTTCCGGCGCGAACTCGAGCAGCGGCAGGGCCTCGAACGTGACGAACGAGCGGAAGACCGCGTGGCCGCACCCGGCGCACTGCTCGAACTGCGCGGAGAAGAGCGGGAGCGGCGCGCCGCAGCGCGCGCACGGGCTCAGCAGGTGCTCCGAGTCGCGCGGCGGCTGCCGCCGCAGCGCGAGCGCCGCCAGGTCCACCTCGTCCTGCCACGTGGCGCTCGGAAGGCGCATCCCTTGGAGCCGCTCCGCCGCGAAGCTCGCCAGCTTGAACGCCCCGAGCGCCTCCCCCTGCTTCACGACCGTTTGCAAAACGTAGACGAGCGATACCCCGGGGGGAATGTCTTTTGCCCGGGACAGAACGAAAAGCGCCGCATGCAGAAGCGCATCGGGTCCGACCGTCCGGAACGGCTGGTCCGTACTGTGGTGGATCGCGTGGTACGCGTAGTACGCCTCGGCCGCGCGCCGGGCCGCCCAGAAAGCCGCGAGCTCGCGGGCGCGCGCTGCGCGCTCGCAGGCGAAGTGCGCGGCCTCGAGGCGCTCCGCCGCGGCCGCGTGCAGGAACTGCGCGGCGTCTTTGAAGCGCCGCTCCGTCACCGCGTTCTCCGCCAACTGCGCAAGCATCCGTAGGCTTTGCTCCGGGAGCCCCGCGGCTTTGTACGCCGCGCGCGCGTCCTCAAAGCGGTCCGCAGCCGCGAACGCCCGAGCGCGCGCGCCGTGCACCTGCGCCCGCCGCTCCGGCGCGCGCGCGAGCAGCCCGACGGCCTCGTCCCACTGCTCTTGCTCCAAGTGTAGCCCGATCGCCGCGTCAAAGTCGCCCAGCTTCAGGTTCGCTTCGATCGCGGCTGTCTTCTGCCCAGCGCGTGCAAGCGCGGCCGCGCACGCGGCGAGCGCCTTCCGGTCGGATTCTGACGCGGAAAGGCCGCGCATGACGTCAATGAGGCGGTCGGTGTATTTGTGGCGCGCGAGGATGGCGATTGCAGTCTCGGGCTGGCCCGCCTGGAGGTACATCTCGGCGGCCGCGCGGAAGTCGCTGACCTGGAAGCGGGCTCACGGAGGGTTACATTTCGGAGCAAAGCTGGATAAATTGTGGGTTGACGCAAGGGTATAAGAAGCAAATGGTCAGACTGGCATTAACAGGAAGAGATTGGGGACAACACGGGCTTTAGGAACAAAATTTTCAAGAACAGGAGCCCGGTCAAAGGACGATGAAAGAGAACGCTCCTTTTGGGAATCAGATTCAGGTGATTGCGGACCTTGTTCGCTTAAAATCGGTTTGTTAGGAAAGAAGCGGAAAAGTCCAAGTCCTCAATGTGCACATTCACCAACTCCGTAGTACTGGCACTTTTGGACTGTGTCCAGGATTAGGCACTTGTCCTCCACCAGATTCAGCCAAAAGATTGACAAAAGAGGATCCGTTTGGTAGGCTTCGATGTTCGTATCTAGAGCTTTCGAGGGAAGTCTGCTTCGAATCACCCTCTCGCAAAGGACTCCAGAATCAATGCAGCCAACCCTGAAAATGGTGTCTTCACATCTCGGAAGATCGTTCGGTTTGGCTCCCTCTTTCCTGCCAACGGAAAATGGTGTAGAGTTGCTGACAGTCGCCCAGCTTGGATCCAACAAAACAATGTGCTTATATCAGCCACTTGTTTGCGGACGCAATCATCCGACAGCCCACCTCCTCGCTCCAAGCGGCCTGCGCCGCGATCAGCTCCGCGACCTTCGTGTTGGAGGCCCCGTCCGTCCGGGGAACGCCGTTCGCGACCACGGAAGTTGGGCTGAGATCCGACGCCCCGCCCAGTTCCGAGGCCCACTGCTTCGCAAGCTCGAATTGCCGCAGGTCCGTGAAAAGCGCGACCGCGCGCTCGGGCGCACCTGCGCGCGCGAATGCGCGCGCGGCTTCCACGAACTTGCCCTGAAACGGCAGAATCGTGTTGCTTAGACACGGAATGAGCGGGTTCTACAACTGATTTAGGCAAGGCAAGCGCGGATGGCTGGAGCATCGCCGATCTGAAGAACGCGCGCCGGGCTTCTCTAGCTTTTCGTAGAGGGGTTGGGAACAGGGCGAACCTTAAGGAAGGACGCTAGTCAGCTTGTGAAACGATTGAACGGCATAAGAGGCTGCAATCTCTTCAAGTAACTTTACCGGAAGGAACAGAGTCAGATAAGACGCTCTGAGCTTCACACCGATTGCAGACCATTACGAGACGTAGGTAATAAGAACGAAATGACTTGCAGCACCACATCGGACCAGTGACGCGATAAGACGACACGGCATAAGTTCAAGAGGGAGACGAAAGATGTTTTGCAACACATCCAAAATTCGTGAACCCCTCGAGAACCTCATTTGCGAGATCAGTGCTCTTTACGTGCGGGTTCTTTCGTCCGCCGAAAAAAAGTCGGTTGGACTCGTCACCATTCGCGGGGCTAGAGCCTCCGCCGAATCAGACGATATAATTGCAGGTCCGTTTGAGCCTGCAGACGAACCTTACAGAAGGCACGACGAAACGCGTGGCAATTGAAGACAGCCCAAATCTCACTCAACGAGTCCAAGAAAACAAAAATTCAGGAATGACAGGAAGCAATTCCGTCGCTCACCTGATACGCCAGCAGCTCCGCGAGGAACAGCTGCCCCCCGTCCCCTCCCCCAAATTTCCCCGCGTTTCCTGCCCCCTGCTTCGTATGCAGCAGATCCAGCAACCGCACGTCCCGTATCCGAATCAGCGCCTTCTTCGCGATCTCCCACTGCATCCCCGTCAGCGCCCCCATTGCAAGCGCGCGCCAATCAGAATCCGTCACGCCCAGGCACGCGACCTTGTAAGCCGCTCCGATGTCGCCACGTGTCAGGTAGTTGTGCATGCTGGAGCTCTGCGGGACGTCGATCGTCTGCATCGCCTGGAGGTGGAGGCAGAACACCTTCGACGCCTGGAACCCAACGACGAACCCCTGGAGCTTTTGAACCGTTACCGGGAAGTCGCCGGTTTTGATGCTGAGCTGACCGTTACCGCTGTAGCACAGCATCTCCTCCATGTCGCCATTCCAGGCGACGCTGTTCGCGTTCGCGTCCTCGAACAGGACGCCCTTCGTGGCGAGATCGTAAACCACGACCGCCGCCGATTCGTCCACAACCGCGAGCTTCCGCCGTTCCGCCGAGAGATCCAGGCAGCGGATCGACGCCCGGTGCTTGATCAGCTGGGTTACGAACGGGTTATCCACCAGCACCTGCACGATCGCCCCGTTCTTTAACCCGACCAGTAACCCCTCCCGCCCCGGAGGCCCCCCGACCACTTTTATGTACCGGATAACCGCCTCCAAAACCCATTCGCGCTCTTTCTCTCCGTCCAGGTTATACAGCTGGAGCTTCTTCTCGAGGCAGAGGATGACGTGCTCTGACGTCAAGACCAGCAGGTTGCACTCGAGCTTTGCCCCGATCCTAGCTGTCACCCGGTACTGCATGTCGTTCGTATCTTCCGGGGGGCCCGCGAGCGAGTATATAAGCACTCGTTCCGGTAACTGCACCGCTAACCGGTCCTTGTAAACCGCCAGCTTCTTCACGTAGTCCTTGCAGCGTATGCGCACCTTCTGCTCGGTTATGAGGTGCTGGACCACGACGTCCGTCATCGACTCCCGAAAAGCGTATCGCTCCTGGTATAGGGCGTGCACCGTGCTATGTATAAGCTGGTGCACCGACACGCTCCCGTCCTGGCAGGCGACCGCCACGTGCGTCCCCCGCGAGCGCGCGTGCGCGCACCACACCCAGTCGTCGCGCTCGGCGACCGGGCAGAGGATTGTGCCGTCCCTAGTTGCCATCAGAACCTTGCGGTTCGTACCGCCGATCAGAAGGAACTCGCTGTTGGGACCGGTGAAAGCGAGGCTGGTCGGGTCGCTCTCCAGAGCGCGGTCCTTGCCGATCTGCGGTGAAACGGGGAATAAGCTTCTGGATTGTGGCGTTCTGTTAAGGTTCAGTCGGCCCATCGTTGCTTCTCCCTTTTGTTGGAGGAAGCAAAGAGCCGTGATTTTTCGAGCTGCGAACTCCTGACCCACATTTGTAAATGCCAACAACCCAAACCACTTTTTTGAATTCTCGGACTTCCAGAAGGCCGACTCTCCATCTGTTGCCCGCTGAGCCGGTAGAAGCTGAGCACATTTTGGGCAGCGAGGAGAAGTATCCGCGACTTCTGGACCGATCGAGCTTCCAAGCATCAGTCCCAGTCACCCCCAGAATCAAAAAGCTCAAATCATAATGACGTTTGTACCTGATATCAACGTTCTCAAAGTGGAACTGTTGCCCGCTGAGCCGGTAAAAGCCGAGCGTCGCGGAGACTCTGTCAGCGCAAACTTCCAATCTATGCCTTCTTGGGTTTTGATTACTGCCAGCAAACTCTACAAGAAATCAATCCCCCGACTTCCTTATATCCTTCAAAACCTACATTTGATTGGAGTTTGTCTAATTTTACACTCTTCACCTGTTGTCCGTTGAGCCGGTAAGAGCGGAGCGTCGCGTCCCAGCACCTGACCGTCAGCATATCGATTGCATTCACGCTTTCGTTCCGATCATCATACCCATACCGTTCGAAATTTTAGAACTCAAAGTGGAACCTTGAGAAACATATCTTATGAACGGGAGCTTCCTCACCTGTTGTCCATTCAACCGGTAGAAGCTGAGCGTAGCGTCCCAGCAGCCGACCGCCAGCTGTTCTGCCATCTCCTCCTTTCCGGGGGGACACCACGCGAGCGCCCATACGGGGGCGGCCCGCTGGATCGATACGACCTCCGTCCCGGCTCGCCCATCGCGTATGGTGATGACGCCGTTGTATAGCCCGAGCGCCAGGTGGAGTCCGTCCAGCGTCCAAGCACAGCAGAGCGCCTGGACAGTTTGGGTGATTCCGCTCATCAAAGAACTAGTTTTTTGGGGGTTCCGAAGAATTGATTCGTCTTCAGGGGAGAAGGGAGGGATTTTGGAAAAAGAGTCAGGTGGAGGCCGTCCAACGTCCAAGCGCAGCAGAGCGCCTGCAGAGGGGGGGTTGGGTATCGTTTGAGCAGAAGGTAGGGTTCGTGGGGGAGCAAGGAACCGTATCATCTTGAGGGGAGAGAAAAGTTTGCTCTCGCCAAAAAGAGGGAGGCCGTCCAGCGTCCAAGCGCAGCAGAGCGCCTGCAGACGGGGGGACAAAATTCTTCTGAGCAGAGTGTAGAGTTCTTGGGGGGGCGAAAAACCGTATCATGTTGAGGGGAGGGAAAGAGTTGTTCTCGACAAAAGAGGGAGGCCGTGCAACGTCCAAGCGCAGCAGAGCGCCTGGAGGAGGGGGGGTGGATTTCGTCCGAGCAGAGTCTAGTTTTTCAGGGGGTCAAGAATTCAGTAGTCTTAAGGGAGGGGGGAAAGATTCACTGAAAAAGTGAGGTGGAGGCCGTTCAGCGTCAAAGCGCAGCAGAGCGCCTGGAGAAGGGGGGTGAAGTTCGTCTGAGCAGAGCGTGGGTTTTTCGGGGGGTCCGAAGAAACAATCACCTTGAGGGATGGGGGAATGATTTTTCTCGAAAAGGTGAGGTGGAGGCCATCAAGCGTCAAAGCGCAGCAGGTGGAGAGGCGAAGGTGGAGGGAGAAGAAATGTGAGTCTATGAAATTACGAACTGGGATGGGAGAAGACTTGACGTGCTTTTGGAGACAGAGGAGTGATGTCTAGAGAGCGTCAGGTGGAGGGGGCAAGCATCCAAGCGAGGCAAAAGGACTGGGGAGCTGCAATAATCTGGTTTCGTTGGGCTCAGTAACGGAAGAGATAACTTCGAGAGTTACTCACAACTTCGTGGCGAAGAACTCGAAGGATGGACTTGGAGGGCATCTTTAGCCTTCTTTGCCGAGCAGTAATGATGGCATACAACGACGTCATATATTTCCTGAGAAAAGCTTGCAGTCAAGCACTCCAAGGGAAGGGCGCTCACCTTGGCGGGGACCTTGTGCTTGGCTACCGACTTTTGCTCGGGCGACCACAGCCCGAAATCTGTCGCCGTTGTACTCGCCAGCTGCACCCAGAGCAGCCCACTTCAGCTCAAATTAACGTTTGCATACGGTGAATCTCAGTTGCCGTGAGACTCTTCTATGCATCTATTCCTGTCACCTGGTGATTCAGGGGGTTCTACCGCTCCTTTCTCTAAAGACATTTCTTCCTGCTTGCTCCTACAATTTTTTGAAGGCGGTATTGACGTGGCGACTCAGTGGTTGACGTGGCGCAAGTTTAGACTCTTGCCTTCAGTTCGGTCCGTACTATCGCTTCCTATTCCGCCATCCCCAAAACGATCTTTCTCTATGCAACTTACGAAGCAGCGGAAGGAGAAGGTGAGAGCCCACCTGCTGCGTCAAAGGGTTATACGCCAAGCTCTGTATCGAGTCGTTGTGGCTGTACTTCAGAATACCCTCCGCCTGAGAGATGAGAATCCAATGTTAGCAACGCACTTTGGAACGCCGTATATGCATGGTATAGCCTTCAAGCTGGTTGTCTCCGCGACTTCCTGGAACATGGTATGGTCGCCAGCAAATACTGCCAAGGTCACAAATGCTGGTTTGGATGATGAATGGTGTTCTGCAACTGCTATGAAAAGCTTGCAGTGTAGGATTGGAGGTGTATCGAATGAGATTCTGAGAGCCGCCCGCCCATGACGAAAATCGGCTCTTGGCTATTCTCCTTGTTTTCGTTCGTTTCATAAATCAGGGACTGTTATATTTGCCGGACTCACGAGTGGTTTTCTGGCTGGAGAACGTGCAGACTATATCAGCCTACGCTGTAGAAGCAGAAGCTTCTTGGCCGGATAATCCTTTCCTCCATCTTGCGTAACCCTAAGTTCTGATCAGATGCAGGACACATACAACATTCCTTTTCCACCCGGTTCATCAAACAAAAAAGGATACCGACGGCGGAGTATCCTGCCGCCTCCCTGATTGCAAACTTTCTCTTTGCTGAATATTGAAGAGTCTGCCTCACCTTGTGCGTCCAGATGATGACGGTCTTGTCCGCGCCCCCTGACGCGAACCGCTTCCCGTCCCGCGAGTACGCAACGCAGTAGACCGCATCCTTGTGACCTGGGCCAAGGGGAAGCCGCGCTTGAGTTTCTAAGCTTTAGCGCCGGCCGACCTTTGAGTAGCACGGATCCGAGGTCCCCATGTTTCGTTAGCGATCTTACACCGGGGCAAGATATCGACCGAAGAAAACCCGATTCACACCGGATTGTCTTAGGGATTGAACCAGATTCATTGCGTCTGAAATTTTTGCAAGGAAGACGTGCGGTTTCATTCTGGCCAGTCGACGCAGAGTGCTTTACACGGTCTGAACGTTGTAACCAAAGACGAAGTTCCGGCGGCGCTCAGAAGCCAGAGCCATTTCTCAGAGCTGCAGATGATTGTTAACCGAGTGAGGTGCTTTATTGCTGAAGGGGGGTGCAGAAGCGGGCGGGCTGAGAACCTCCTGAATTGCGACCCATGAAGCACAGCGCCATGTTAGGTTCTTGGACCGATTGCATCTTAGCGAAAGAACAAACTCCTTTCCAGAGAGCCGGCGCTTTGGATTAACGGGCATCCGCGGGGGTGAGACGTCGGAATGAATCCTGAAGACGCCGGAGTGGGGTCAAGGAGAATCAGTTATTCCGAGACCGGGCCGGCGCTCGAGCTAATGGAAGGAATAACGTGGCAAGGCCTAGAATTTGGACCCGGGGGCTTTCTGATCAATGATTGGTCGAATCCCGCAGAACCCAGGGTTTCGCCCTTTACCCCCGCCAAGTCACCCTTCCACAGCATCCCCGGCCCGGCCTCAAAGTCACTCATTCTCCTTGACCCCGCTCTGTCAGCAGATGACCTTCGAACGTGAAGCTAACTCGGAAAAGCGCACCTTTGAGCGAATGGAGGAGGTCCCCATCCAACGCGTCGTACATGAGCACGCGGCTGCCCACGGCCGCCACGAGCTGCGTCCCATCTGCAGAAAAAGAAAGGTAAAGTTCTTCTGGTTCAGTCTTATCAAACTCGTTTCACGAACTTTAGCTCCTTTTCAAAATATGCACCGACGAGACGGGTGGGGTTAAAGAGGCGGGTTGGAGTGGGTGTGAATGCGAAGCCCGTCGCCTGCCCGGATTGAAGGCTTTTTTGGCGTGATTGGCTCTCGGATAGCTCGGTTGCTGCTAGAACATTCGGCCCTTTTCTTCGTTGCATAGAGGCCATAACCTTGCGCTCAGATGACGGAAGCTTTTCAGACTTATTTGAAAGTAAGCTTACTTTACCTTTGCTAGGCTGTGCTACATCAGCCCTTTGCTTTTTTTGTTTGTACAATTATTGCTTTGAGAGCTTGAGTTGTCTGTATCTGTGTGTATAATGTGGACCCTTAGGGTGGTCAAAGTTTTAAACAAAGGATGCCTCCGGAGGGGAAGCGCTGTTCCTTGACGCCCCCCCCGGCAGGTACAGAAGAAAAATGATCTGCTGCATAGGTAGACCGGTTGTGGCCGTTGCAAATCATGCTTCAGGAGGCCGATAAAATTCAGGCTCCCAAAGTCACAGAAGAGCTTCAGTCGAGAGAGACTATTCTGGGGGGGCGACAACCCAACGAAGAGAGAAGACGACTGGTTGGCACAAGCTTGATGACTGTGAGGGCAATGTGAGGCACATGGGGCGCGAATCAAGGTCATGATAGGTCGTCGTCCTTGCAATCTCTGTCACTTTGTTTGTTTGTTTGTTATACCCGTGCCACATAAGATAGGGAAGTGCTCACTTGGAGATGACGAGGTAAGGACGGCCCTCACAAATTACGTTATCTCCACAAATCACAGGAGTTCTTGACGTTTTGTCGTGCCAGCCACGCGAGCGATCAAGCGCACGCGGCAGTACGACCCCAAAGCTTGCGTGCAGAAGAGCAGGGCTCTTACCTGGTTTGAATGCGACATCGTAACATACGCTCTTCACTCCGTCCCGCTCCGGCTGCATCGACACAAGCAACTAAATGTCAGTCATTACGTCGCCCGCATTGACGTGAGAGCGCATCGTACAGGGTATGCAGATGAAGGGAGGGTGGGGGGGTCAACAGAAGACTTCGAGGCCGGGCTCTTGATGGCATTCAATGGTTGGGGTCAGCGCTCTTTTGGTGCTTACCTGTACCGCCCTGGAGGCAGCTTTGATCAAGCATCTGAATGGCCAGTACAGCGACGTGCACAAGAACTGTCTCTTATCTGAAGGGGACCATCAGAGCACAGCCTGATGTCATATGCTGCTTGTGACCAAATGCATGTTGGGAAGCGCAGAACTATTAGCGCTTGATGGGGCTAAGAGGCTAGAACGCAGCTGCACTCAGCCATCCTTAATCAAGAGTGTTCGTCGCAGCCCAAAGGTCCTCTAGGCTGGATATCTTTTGACTTTTGTGTTTTGACATTGATTGTGTTTCGGCATAGACTCTTAAAAACCGCACTGCCCAAGGTTGGACCTAAGTTACCACGCCGGCGCTGTGGAAGGAACGTTTGAAAGGTGCGGAATTGATTACTGTGAAACAGCATAATGGCGTTCAAAGCTGGGATCGGTGCAGACTGAACACCACTGTGAAAATCCAAAAGGAGTTGATGATGGGGCAACTTACCACCTTGTCCGACCATGTCTGCACCACCCTCATCGTTGCGGGCCCTGCTTTTGTCAGCCGATACTAGTTGCGGCGCGCCCTCATGGCTTGCAGCCTCTCTGTTTAATTTGTGCCAATAGTCACCTGGCAGATTGCAAGCAACAAACACTGTGCAGAAGCAGAGAAACGCAAAGTGTCGGATCGCTGTAGGTTGCTTATGACAAAATCGCTCCTGAGTATGGGTGCTTTCTGACGGGCAAGGGGTTACCTAAGATGGTGGTTTAAGCACAAGAAAAAGTCTCAGGAAATATGCAACAAGGTGGTAATCCAGCTACAAGCGGCACATTTACACAAGCTGCACACACTGGTACACCTGTATGATGAGCGCCCCCGCTTCTTCCTGATTGTTGGATCATGACTTGGGTAAAACGTTGCTCTTGGGTGGTGGTTTGCCCAGCTATCAAGGAAACATAGATCTTAATCTCAACTTGACTCTAAAGCAAACAAGTTGCGTTTTTAAATAGAGCTGCAAGATATGTGAGCGCTTCTTTGAAAGGACAGGTACTCTAGCTTTGGCTTTGAAATAACCTTTTTATGTGGGTTCAGACACGCTTGAAAGTGCTTGAAAGAGGGCCAGCCTGGTAGGCTATCATTCGAAACTTACCTCACTGTCACATGCACCTCCTGATGGACCTCAGACTAACGACTAACCTCTTCTCCTTTCATTCTAACGGTAGTAAAGCTGTTTCAAAGCTAGCTAGGAAAGGCGTGCTTTGTGGCTATGTAGCGTGCACCCCAACTTCTGGCACGTCAATGAAGCATTGCGTTCAATAGAAGAGAGCTCACAGCTCGAATTTTTCAGCAGCAATACTCCTTCACAATTGTAGAGCTTCACAGTTGCACCTAATCATTCCTAACTGCACCAGATGTTTGAAAAGATGGTTGAGCTGTCTCTGTTCATCGATTGCCTAGTAGCTGTGACATACCTCTTGGCGAACACAGGAGAGGAGGGGTAAAAAAGACTATGTAGTACCTCCAGGTCAGATTCCTAGGACAAAAAGCGCGATCCACTATGGATCCACTGTGAAAAAGCAAATGGACTACTAGGCATCCGTTTCTAGCCGGGACAAAGGGCATTTATTACCAAGAGAGTACTCGCGCGCGTGCCGAATGTGAACCCGAAAACCGTCGAGTCGCTTTGAAAAACTGGACGGCGCAAAGAGACTGACACCGCGCGCGCCCAGGACCCGCGGCCCCGGCCACCACTGCTGCAAAACGGACAAAGTTGACGAATAAAGTTTGGGAGAAATTTGTTCGGACGGTACCGGGCGCACAATGGCTGCGGATGGTACCAACCGTCACATCTCGCGCGGTACCCTTCCTTGCCAAGCGCAGAAGCAACCGGGCACTATCGGGTTAGGTCACAAAGCAGTGATGGTATGTTAGGGTTACGCCACTACCTGTGACGGTTTGTTAGGGTCGCGTCCCTTCCCTGTGACTGCTCTCTGATTAGGGTTCCCACTAACGGCTAAGCCACTGACCTTAGGGTTTTCGTGCGGTTCGGTGTTACCCGAGCACTTTATTGGCGTCCGAAGCAGGCGTCCGTGTCCGATTCTCCCAGATTTTATTCGTCAACTTTGTGCCTCTTGCACCACTGCTAGCTGGACCCAGAGTCCCTAGCTAGACTCTGAAGATTCAGCGCAGCAGATGAACGATGGTCCAGACAAAGCGCTTGTGAAAGCCTCAGCTCACTTTCACACTTTGTCACTCAGCTCCAAAGCGGAATGACTCCTCCTCAGGATCACTTCCTGAAGCTAGATGACTCCTTGCTTGCAAATATCTTGGAAAGTTCACTGGTCGGTGCCCCGACCGCTTGCAAAAGGAGGGTGCAACTGGAGGCCGTTTGCAAGAGATTTCAGTCGGTGCTCCTCGACGCCACATCCATCCAATGGGTATTTGAGGAATCAAACGCACAGGACATGTTCGTTTCCTACATGCTGAGAGCTGCGGGGCGTCTGGTGAAACTGGAGCTAATTCTGTACACATCGGTCGATCTGCTGACGGTCTTGCAAGCCGGTGTACTGCCCGCGCTAGACACGCTTCAAGAGTTTCAGTTTCTTGTGGGATATGGCTTCGAAGACAAGGCGATGATCTCGGGCTTCAATTGGGCGCACCTGTTCTCCATGCTCCAGCGGTGCAAACATCTCAAGGAGCTGGACATCTCCTTAGGGTCACAATCTCATGTAATGGCTCTTGCTGGGTCGCTGAAACCGTTTGCAAAGCTGCGCGCCCTGGAGTTGGTCGGTCTAGGCGTTTCGTCTGCCAAGTTCTCTTCATTTATAAGGTTGTTCCCAGCCCTGGAGTCAGCAACGCTTCACCTGGCTATTGCCACAGATGGTCCGAGAGGAGAGTACATCTTTGAATGTACCTCAATTGTGGACCTCCACTGGTATAGTCGGGGCCCATCAACAGAGGGCAATCAAATCATAATCAAGGCCCCTTTTCTGAAGAAGCTGACGCTAGTGAATACATGTTCATCGGATGTCTTCAATCTAAATTGTCCGGAGCTGCAAAGTTTGTGTCTTCGACTTTGGCCTGAAAATGGGCCACGCATAGGTTCCGTAAGCATCCCCAACATCAAAGAGATTGAGTTTGGAAGATGTAGCTGGGACCATATTGTCAGGCCTGTCCTTAGCGGTGGTACCTCAAGTGTCCGGAAAGTTTCTTTTAGAAGAGCATGTTCCCCAATTCCTTCGCAAATTGCCCAGATACTGGATCAGTGCAAGTCGCTGGAGACTCTGGCTTTAGACAGTTCAGTATGGAACAGGTCTGCTTTGTGGGATGAGGGGGTTCTGGCTCGTTTGCCGGCTTTAGAATTAGCCCTGTACGAGGTGCAAGGTCCAGTGATTCACTGTAGACAACCGCTCTTTGCAAGTGTAGAGTCTTTCAACGACGATGTGGAGGCTCTGGAACAAGTGAGAAAGTTGCTGGGGATGTGCAAGGGATTAAAACGTCTGCAACTGGATTTTTCTACGTTACGAATCCTGTCAGAGCAACCAGTTTGGAAAGCCCTATGGGGCTACGTCAAGGGGAAAATGAGGGAAATCCAGAGGGAATTTCCAAACTGTGAAGTCACTATCCAAATAAGAAACTATCAAGGTAGTGTTGTACAAAGAGTGGCGTGCCACAACTGAGAAACCGTGACTTGCCAGACTGTACGTAGGCCTAAGAGTGAGGGCCTCACATGTCAACCTAATATGTCTCTTAGGTCCCGGTTAGCAAATTCGAGCTGGCGGTAATACTCGAGATGCTGCATGAGAGTCCGGCCTCTTGTGAACGGCAATCAGCTGCTCTTGCAATTGGCAATGGACTTGACTGGGATTGAAGGTCCTCAACATTTTGCGGGTCTAGCTAGGAATCTGAATCACGTACGTTTTGCAACCGCATCATTGTGACAATGCCCGTCAATTGTCGTTTGTATGTCGATCTCTGCTGGGTAAGTTAACCCGTGCAGGCTAGCTCGAGGAGCTCCATGGATATATCCCTCATACTCACGGCCCGGCCAATTAAAGGAGTTCAATAAGGACGGTTTAAATGTATCATGCATTCAAATATACAGGTACGGACGTTTCCTCTTTACAAAGAGTAGGTCTTGAAATGTAAATATCACTATGAGTAGCTGAAAGTAACTTCTTCAAAGTACGGTAGTGCGTCTCTTCGAAGATCAGATCAGAAGGTAGTCCTAATTCAAAGACTGGTATATACGCTGTTGCTCATATATAGACTCGATCATGCAATCATGGACATATGTGCATCTGCATGCATCTGCAAATTGATTTCTGCAACGTACGTACATATGCCCTGTGATCATGACCGGATGGGATGGATGAATGTACATATCGGTACGTATGCTCAAAGCACATGGCTCGGAATGTTTGTATATGAGCGCGCAAATGTTGCCAACCACTGCAACGACTTCCAAATGATTAAGATCCGTTTTCAGTGCTTGCATGATGCATGGCCAGAATACTTATCAACTAAGCGTCGCTACCGTACCAATCATGCATGCAATTGCAGCCGTCAATCAATGAGGAATTAGAGTAACTGTATACCGATTCTCGCCAGGGGCGTGCCTGAAACCTTCAGTACTTACTACTGACTCGCCGAAACATCCCGTGGAAGTTGGCGGCTGACAACGCGACCTGATTGTTGGAAACTCCAAGGATCCGTTTAAAGGCCATAAACTGGGGTCGTGCAGCCTCAGACAAACTGAGAATTCCAAAAACGCACGAGTATAAATGACCTTCACGGCCGTCTCAAACTCTTTTCATCAGCACCAACAGTCTGCCAGAAAAGACACATGCTAGGGTCACCCGCACGCATGTCAAGAATCCCCATTCAAAACGAGGCTCGTCTCATGATGTCCTCCGCTAGCTTTGCTCCATTGCTCCATTGTGAGGAACTACCGTTGATATGCGTTATCCTGTTGAGCAAGCTGGTCCTTGGTCTTTTAGATTCTACTCAAAGAATCAACAATCGCTTGTCGGAAAGCTTTGCTGTGCAGCAAATAAGATGACACGTGGCCACCCACGACCCATCGGACCTCCATACCTGGCCATGCTTTTTGAAGACGCTCCACTGAGTGCTGTGGAATGTAAGCGTCGTTCTGCACATGGCAGCCGAGCAGCTGTCAATACGGCACGCGTTTGCTGGCGGACCCATAGGAAACGTCAGTACCCTCTTCAGAGGCTTCTTAAGGGGAGAGATAGAGGCAGAGACAGAGGAACTGTTTTGGATGGATAAGTCTTCCAAGGATGGGGCTTGAGAAAGCTGAGTATTGTGTTCAAAGTCTGGAACGCTCTAGGGGTCGATATTCTGCAAGCAAAGCTGTCTGGAAGGCACACTTCCGGATAGTGCCTTTGATGGTTAAAGTCGGGCCCCGCTCTTACAGTCTCGCTTTCCGTAATCGCCCGGATCGTAACAGCGATGACAAACTGGAATAAGAGACCAGAAGAGGAGCCCTAAACTGCTAAATCCATTCTCCAACCTGCTGAACTGACAGTTCACCCGCCTGATGTGCTCGACACACCCTGTCACCGTGGATTAGGGGCAGAAATCAGCGGCTTGAGGGAGCCTCTCCGAACATAGATACATCCTAACCTTCTCCAAATCTCTGAAACTAGTTCCCTCAGAGGCCACTCCCTAGACGCTTCGACGAATTTAACGCCCAATTCCCTTCAAACAGAGGCGCAGTTGGAAGTCTCCTGCACTTGTTTCAAAGCGAACCTGACAAAAACTTTCTCCGCTAGACAAGCGCTCACCGTGGCCGCTACCAGAATGACCGCCTCAGCCTTCTCCGGACACGGAAACCTCGTGACGTCAGTCAGGGAGAGCACCTCTTGCAAGCGCGCCCGTGTCTCCTCTAAACTGTACCCGGCCGCAACCGCAGCCACTGCCACGGAAGCTGCCTCCTCACTCGCCAACTCGTCTTCAAGGTTGAGAATTCCAGAACTCGGTTCTGGAGATCCGGAATCGGAGTCTCGGCTTCCAGAACCTTGGTTTGACGAAACGCGCTCGCTCGTTTGATTCAGGGCCTCAACTCCGCTGTACTTGGCTGGAAGTTCTATGCTGCCATTCAAAGATTTGGCGCTTACGCTACTGGCAAAATTGCTAGGTGTTGGACCCTGAGCGATCGGGTCTGCTGTGTGGTTATCAGTGGCCGCGCGAACTTCAGAACTCAAAGGAGGGGACGCGGAAGCAAAATTGGCGGTGGGTTGGACATTCACGCGGCTCGTGAAGGCTTTGGAGAGGGTCGTGTCTCTCGCTAGAACGTCCCAGTCGGTGGTTAAGCTCAGGACGCCCTCACAAAACGCGACGGCAGCGGAGTGGGGGGCCAACAGCGGGGTGACTGCGATGGGGTAGGGGTGGAGGGAGCCGACCATGGACGCGTGCACGCCGCCTGAAAGGACGAGACGACTGGTTAGGGGTCCGGTTTACGGAGGAACGAGACAGTCAAAGAAGTCTGGGTAAGAGAAAGGGACATATTTTGATACCAAAGGCTTTTTAGAGATGACGCTTTTTGACGGATGGAACTCTTCAGAACACGTTGCAAGTTTCCATATCAGCGGCGTGGCATGTTAAGGCCCAAGACGACGTCGGGATGCGGTTCACAAGAAATAGAAAGAGACGGGGCTGAGGACGGGGCTCAGTAAGGAACGAGTTGAGAGAAGGCAATCAGATGGTAGGTCATCCTGCGCCTACTGAGCATCTTGCTACTGCTCTAGTGTTGAAGTGGTCGCTCTCACCCATGCTAAGACCGCAGATGCCGAGTTTTCCAAAGCCCATGTCTTCCCGGGCCCAGTGTAGCAGCGAGCGGCTCTCTTCAATTGTTGTCCGCCCAAGCGCCAGCAGGTCGCTTACGTACCGCAGCCGTGAGCCCTTCTGATCGACCGGCCGCCGCTTCCCGTAGAAGGGGCTGCAGTATGCGATTAGACTTGGGTTCGGAGACTGGTTATTTCTCATCGATGATGCCTTTGTCGAAAACAATGCTGATTTCAGATCCGCTAAGATATTAGTCGACGGATGCGTCTTGGTGTAATCGGAAGCTTTGGAAATGATGGGGCCAATCGAGAGCTTATCAGAAGAGAGAAGCTTGCCAAAGTTCTGATAGGCCCCTTGTTGAATGTAGGACCGTTGCGAGTTGGTCACTCGGTCATGAGGTTTCACTTTATCTCGAGACACGGCAATCAGAAGCTACCAAGCTCTCTGGAAGGAAAGGCCGCTATAGGAGGGCTAAGTCAACCTCTGTATCTCAATGTTGAAGAAGATGCACATATACAGGCACGGATCTCACACTGAATGCAAGCAAAGGACGGCGGGTCTAAAGGCAGGTCCGCTACCGAAACCCCCTGCTATTCTGGCTGCATCAGAGGAACATGATAAACAGACGGACGAGAGCTCGGTGACCAGGACACATCTTGTCAGGACACTTATCTGACAAAGTCAGGCTGCTTTTGTATCCAGCCGTTCGGCCTTTTGTGCAAAGAGCAAGAGGAACGAACCTTGTAATGGTCAGACCACCAGACGCGACGTCAGCCTTTCCTCAGCGGGGCTGCACTTCCAACTGCCGCTTACCTTTCCAACACCATGGTTGCCACGCCTTGCTCTAGCAACGGCCCCCCGAGCTTCAACCGCATGTCAAAGCCATGGTCTCCTGTGCCTGCAAGCAACGGGCAACATTTGAGGAGTCAGCCTCTGGCTTTAAGGTGAATGCCTGAATGCTTGGGTTACAGACTCTGTAAGTTTGGGGGTCCAGGTTTGAGGCACTTTTGATAGAATAGGGCCTGCAAACAAGACTCTTTGTGGGGGCAACACTGAGAATGGCTTTCTGTGACAACGCCAAACAGAGTGGTCATTAAAAGGAGTCTCTGGAGTCCGGCAATGCTTCCTGTGGGGAAAAGCGGTGCAATCGCACAATCGCTATTGCGAGCTCACCCTTCGTGCTACTAAGCAGAAGGAAAGAGACATACCATACACTCTCAACCTCCCTCTCAACCATGGCCGCTGTCCTCCTCGTCTATCCCTGCTGACAACCGTTCCACTGTCTTCCTCATATTTCAAAATTGCACCGTACAAACACACTCGCAGTTGCAACCAGATTGCTCACCCGCCAGGTGCAGCACACATGCCATCTCTTGGCGCAGCGAGGACCGGGGCATGAGCAGGCGCACTCTAGCCATGTGCGATTCGGGGGGTAGCAGCTCCTTCAGCTCGTCGTCCACTGGTGTGGGGAAAACCCCCTCCTGCAACACCGCGCGGCGCGTCTCCCAGATGGTCCGCCACCGGGGCTGCAGAGACGAACAACTGCGGTTGGTGAGCAGAAAAATGTATTTGCGAGGCTGGGGTCAAAGTAGTAAAAGGAAGACGGATTGCTCTGCACATGATAGAGGTAGGGCCACTACTGAATGGGGCCTGCTTGATGGCTGGTCAACATGGTATTCATATCTGCTAAGCGAAGTTGTCTGAAGTGGCACTCGAGTTCTGCTGGATTCTTAGGAACCCTAGAAAGCGAAAGCGAAAGCGAAGCGAAACGAACATGAAAAGAGCTGTCTCAAACAAAGAAAGATGGTTCCATTGAAAAATGATTGACCGCGGAACATGCGAGCGTGCGTCGTGCAAGACAGCATGCAACAAAATTGTTGGGACTTTCTACCACCATCAATCGCTTTGCATTTTCAAAGCAGGTCCTGCCAATGCAGTTGAAAGCTCATGCTTGCAATGAGCAAGTAAGAGCTGTTTCTTCTTCTCAGGCAGATAAGTTTCTGCGACCATCGCAGCGTGAGCATCCCGTACACTGACCTGAACGATAGCCGGAGGCCACGGCAAAGTGTTCTCCTTGCTCTGCAGCATGTCCAGGTTCTTCTCAATGAACTCCCGCAGAATCTCCAAGGACTGGCCCCCCCATCCAAGTTTGAAGAAGCGGGGGGAGAGGCCCATTCTAAGAGGCCCTGTGCTGTAAACATGGTCCATAAGTTGATGCCATGTGCCAAGAGTGCTCATCTGCTGCTTGACAAGCGGCTGTATGCGCTGAAGCCATACCTGCAGGACTTTAGAGCTGCTGAACGAGCTCCCAGAGTTCATTGCGAATTTGTCATGAAGGACTGGCTGCGTCAATGCAAGCTGCCAATACAACCCTCAATCTAAAATACTTTTCAATGTGTAAACGAACCTTTCCAGGCTCCCAAGGGATGCTTGCAGCATTCAAGGAGAACCTTCTCAATAATATATCTGGCTTGCTCCAAAACCGCCGCCACGTAAAATGCTCCTATTCCCAGTGATGCAGAAGCTGCAACAAGTTTGGGGTTCAGGAGGGCATACTGGGCCAGAAATCAAGCGCATACCTATCTCTGGAACCTATCTGCAGTCTGACACCAGAGCAGGTCCCCAGCTCCTCAAGTTGCTCAGCTTCTGAAACGTGAAAGGCAAGAAAAGCAGCAGACTGAGAAGGAATCTTCCGAAGTTCAAAGTTCGAAGTTCAATTCAAATTCAATGTTTGAATCCTGTCCAAACGAAGGGCCTTCAAAGCCGTCATTCAAATGCAAGATGAAAGGTGGGCCGTCAGATTTATATTGCGCGCGTAGCTTCAGCGAGACTGCCGGTTGTTACGGATCAACCTGGAATCTTTCGGTCGCGAGCCGGGAGACAAATGATCTCTAGTCCGTGCTCTAGTCTAGGTAGCTTCCAGGCTACATAATTCGAAAGTTGGACCGTTCTTCAGCTCCGTTTTGCTCCGACTTCCTGCGTGAACTTGAATCTGCTTGGCCAAGGGAGACTCTAGGTTGGAACACTGCACGAATATCACATATCCACCAAGCGCTGATATCAAGAAGCATCTCAAATATCGCTCTAGGTGGCTATAGGTAATTTTCCTCAACGCAGCGGAAAGGATCTCGCTTTAAAAACCAGGAGAATTCTTCAGCTTTCTGCTCAGCAGGTCGTACCTGGTAGCTTTTCTACTCAGGTTCGAGCTCCACATCGTCGAAAACAGTCTCAGGCCAGCAATAGATATTCACTATCGCTTCAAGACTTTCTCTGAGCTCTAAAATCCCCGCTAAAACCTCACCTATCAAAACAAGAAGAGGCTCAACCAACAGCTTCAAAGGAGGGCGCGTTGTTGGACGCAGGTTCCATCATTGATAGATCGAGCTGTTGCAAAGACGTCGTCGTTTAAATACTGGTCTGAGCAAGTGCGGTTCTTCTACACCGTTTCAGGAACACTGTGAATCGAGTCCCCTGATAGTAAGGAGAGCTGGTCAAAGATGGTAAGTTTTTTCGTGGCATAAATTTGTCGCTCTGAAAGCACTGAGTGCAGAAGAACGTCAAGGACATTCAGCGGATTGAATGCAGATTGATCAGGGTTTCAAAAGGTGTTCATCTGGCCAAGAGAGTTCAAGTCAGTCACTCGCACTGATGCTTTGCTTACCTTTGCAGGGGCTCCTGTCTTTGCTTCGGAAGCTTAAAAAGACAAAAGGAGAGGTGAGCTCACAGAAAAGTCCAATCAAAGTCGCTTCACTAATATGCGTAGCTCTAACCAAGGCGTGGCCAGCTGCTATGCTTTTAGTCTTGCTACAGCGCCCGGCGTGGCAGCAAAGACGTCAGCTCAGAGCAGTTGCGTACAAGGCCTGAATTGTTTCTGTTGACAATGTTGCAAAGCTTGCTAGCTGCACCAAAACAAAAAAACCCATCAATAGCAGTCGTGAGGTGCACTGACCGTGCCTAACATTAAGAACTTTCATTTCTGGCTCTGGACTAGCCAGGATCCGTTCGCTGACTGGTATTTTACCTGCTTGCAAAACGGTCAAACAGCACAGCTTTTTAGGTTGTGGCTGGCGGGTTCAAAATATGAGTTGCATGTAACAAATTGCTGACACCAGCTTGTGACATTCCGGGTAGGCGTTGTCAGCTGCACGCGTCAACATGCCCAATTTGAGCTGCTTTGGTTGGATGCGATACATATTCCGAGGCACTCTTTTCATGCGCACAGGCCCGCATCCTGGTGTTGGGGCTTGACAATGCTGGCAAGACCACCATCTTGCGAAAGCTGTCAGATGAAGACATTACCACCATCACCCCCACCCAGGGCTTCAATATAAAGTCGCTGATGCATGACGGCTTCAAGCTAAACGTCTGGGACATAGGAGGTGAGCATACGAGAAGAGTTGCTGTCTCACAACGACACTTCTGCAAAAAGTGGTTTCGGTTTTACATAGCCAGAGGCAGCATGATTCCTTGGAATGCTCAGAGTGCCAACATTTAGCGAGGACGCAAAGCCGTCCCCCAATAGTATGGGACGCTTCTAGCGTGCGTCATCCGTTCCCACCGTGCAAACCGCCTTCTGTGCAGGCCAGAAAGCAATCAGAAGCTATTGGAAGAACTACTTCGAGCAGACGGATGCACTCCTGTATGTCATTGATAGCTCGGACAAGCGGCGGCTTGAGGAAACGGGTAAGCCTGTAGTTGCCCACTTCCATAATTAGATACATTACATGTCTCTCTCCTCCTGCAATTGGCTGGCAGATAGCCGATACTAGAGAACTTTACTGGTTGGAACGATAACTCTCGAAGGAA
The DNA here is from genome assembly GCA_000708835.1 of Klebsormidium nitens. Lineage (NCBI taxonomy): Eukaryota > Viridiplantae > Streptophyta > Klebsormidiophyceae > Klebsormidiales > Klebsormidiaceae > Klebsormidium > Klebsormidium nitens. The sequence continues at coordinate 43,434 of DF237503.1, forward strand.
CTCCTTGAGCATCGATCTATTGCAGCTGTATCTCGGACAATCGGGACTGAGCATGCTGAATAGAAGTGTAGCGTAGCTGACAGGAAAGAGCTGCTAAAATTTGGGGAGATTGCTTCACGAGACTTCAGCCCCGTCTCTCATCCCCACCAGTGTCGGCCTTGTCTTCATTGGGGCACTGCGGTACGCCATTAAGTGAACGGAAGTGAAACCTTCCTCTACCGTGTTGTCCAGGCGACGAGCTGAGCCGGTTACTGGAAGAGGAGAAGATGACAAACGTCCCGTTGCTAGTTCTGGCGAACAAGCAGGACCTGAACAGCGCTCTGCCGGCAGACGAAGTGAGGCCACGTTTCTGATCGATTGGGTCATCTGCACAACTTGCAAGAGTCGGCTTTTTAGGTCATCTTTTGCCTGGTAACCTGTTGCATTTGCAAGGGTATGATGTTCCATCTCAGGGTGCCCCACAAGGCTGCCGCGATCAATGAAAGAAGCAGATCATGAAAAGCGGATCGCAACCTGGCCCTGTTTTGTAGCAACATCTGTGCACGGCCGCTTCTGGTTAGTGATATGAGACGCGCGCCCTTTGGCCTTCCCAAATGGGTTACGCACAACAGATCCGAAGCGAAAGCTCTTAGCGCCTGCAGCCTTTCAGTTGGTCTAGCTCGTCGAACGTCTGGAGAACGATGATGCATCCAGTGAGCTGGAGACTACCTTTCACAGAGCCTCCTATTCGCGAGAGGGAACATGTGATTGAAATTTGAAGCACACCGGTCGAAAACTTGGTCGAAGTGCTGGTGGTTTGCAAATGACAGGTCCTGACTTGGAAGGCGGCTATGGAAGGAGAGAATCGGGCAACCAGACCGGGTACTCACAATCCGTCTGTACTTGCTTTACTTGCAGGTAGCCAACGGACTCAACCTTTTCTCCATCCGAGATCGACCATGGCAAATACAGCCGTGTTCAGGTACGGCGGTCTCTGTTTCCTCCGCTGAAAAGACGAGCTTGCCAAGTCCTTCTTGCGAAATTCCAAGAAGAAGTACAGATTCTGGCGTGTAAAAAAGATGCCGCTTTGTCAAGGTACTGGATTGCTTACTTTGATCGAGACGGGTCCTCATAACTCTTCCATGCTCAGCATCTTGAGACGCTGCCGTCGACTGGATAACGTTCGAAGTACATATATTTGGCTCGCGTATATTTTGGACAAAGAGCAAGTAATTCGTCTGACTTGCTTCTTGTGAATCTGCAGCCAAAACCGGGGACGGTCTTCAAGCGGGGATGGAGTGGCTTGTCAAGCAGGTCAAATAGGCTGGCTGATTGCAAGCGTATCAAAGTGGTTGTCAAAATAAGCCTTGCACTTTCACATGCATACTCACTCTCGGCCCGCGCTACCATTCACGTACCGCAACATGGAAATAGCACGGCTCTACGCACGGCTGGGTTGCTGACGTGTACACGCACGTCTTGTTTGAAAAAGTTGTTTACCTACGTGGACCGAGGAACGCCATGGAAAATATGTAAACTAAGTGGCCACCAGTTGAGAACGACGAGGTTGTAAGTGTATCAGAAACGCCCAAAAGAACTTGAAGTGCCCGGGAAGCCCTCAACGGAAAGCTAGGTCGTGCTGTCTTCTTGTTCGCATCCTCGCGGTCTGCTCAACGTTCCGCTTCTGTCAAGGGCCCAACTTCAGCGCTATCGGCTCGCAAGATATCTCTTCAATCGAGCTCGATTGATCCGACTGATATTTACAGTTCAAGTATTTACGAGTGTTGTCTGTATCTTATAAGCAAACCACGGGACTGGAGACCTTGCACTTCTGCTTGTCGTACATGAGTTTCATGAATAAGAGCCGTTTAAGCGATTCATCGACAAATTGATCCAGCATAAAAATCCAGCTTTGGTACTGAATTACAGGTGTGCTACAGATAATGCTTTCATCAAACACTCTTGGGACTGGACGGATTGTGCGCGGATTTACTTTGAAGCGCTGTAAAACTGCCCTTTGTCTTGACTATGTCTGGCTGTCGGAAATATCGAGGCTCGAAGTACGTGAAAGATACAGCGTAGTAATATGGAGCTGTGATTTGGTCGACGAAGGCAGGGGCTTCTTATGTTACTTGTTAGAGCATATATATGCATGATCTGCCGTTCATGGGATTCTGTGCTGCATGGATCCTCTCAAAATACTCTTTAGTAGTATACGCAGAAGTTCCCCCTGATAGTCTATGATGGTCTTAAGTCACATGGGAGGCTTCGCTTCCGGGCCGAGCTCCTCACTTTTCTAGGTCATGCTGAGTGGCAGTGAGTCGCCTGCTGGCAAGGACCGACGCAGACATCAGCGGCTTTCTGCGTGACGGCGGAAAGGCTCTTATTGTACATTCTTTGCAACGGGGTCGCGGCCGCTTGTCGTATTTCTGCGAAACCGTGGCAGTTCATCCGATCCAATGAATGAAGGTGAGTATAGATGCGGGGAAGAATCCATGGAGAGAGGATCCAGCTGAGAAGACGGCCACTTTCTGATCAATCCTCACCGGATCTAATCTGAGAAACTGTATGTCGTGACCTGAGCTTTCAGATGAACTTGAATCAGCTTCAGGGCGTAAGGTAGAGGTTCGTCTAGGCAGCACGGCTCACCATCTTCTTTGCGCTCTCACAGAACTCGCTTTTCATCTTTGATCGCTGCATCCTGACTCCTCTTCTGATACGACCACTGCAGGCAGGTTGGTCGGCCGCGGCGCACGTGCGCACGCAAAACCGCGGGGATGCAATCGTGGCTCTTCATCGGTGTTCTGAGCGCGCTCGCGTTTCCCGCGACCTTCGGGTGCTTTGCTATGCTTTTCTACATGAGCATTGCACTCGGAAAATGGCTCTTCAGAGCTTCAGGGGGGTCCAGCCAGCCGCCTGGGGCCCCCCCTGCTCCTGTGTCCACGCCAAATCCGGATTCCCAGGAGCTGGGACTGTCTGGATCCGGCGGTGGTAGCGTGGCGCCGGGATCGGAGGACGGGGCTTCGCAAAATAATCTGGTGGGCTGGTAATGCTCGGTCCCGTCCTGGTTGGTAGATTTTGTGGCGTAAAAACTGTTCGATAAGTCGGTGGACGCTGTTCAAAAATTCGGTGGACGCGTCCTTCCTCTCAACCTTCTTTTTGAAGGCACAATTTTGAGGCTTCATAACATCTAGAAGATGGGTAAGAAAGCAATGACATATTACCTAATTAGGAAAGCTGCGTCAAGCTTCACTGTGCTGGGCAAATTTCCTGTTTTTCCCCTTATACCACCGTGTTCGCCCGTTATCGAGCCAAGCAGCTCGTTAACAATGCAGCTCCTTACTTGGCCGTGCCCCTCCCCTCTGCTCTTCTGAATGATCGTGCTTCTTAGTCCCAACTTATCCAAACAGAATATAATTTCAGTTCTGCGGTAGTCAGGACCGCGATTGAAAGCAAGAAGGGTGGGCGTTCTATTTTTCCTGTGGCACTTTCTGCAGATTGATCCAACTTCAAATCAGCTTTCCGTCAAATAACCTCTCAACAGACTCTTTCTCTCGCAGAAGGGCTTTACGAAAGGGTCGGTCCCATTTCTTCTAAATTTTCGAATTTCGAGGTGTAGATTTGGTTCCATTGACTCTTCTCAAGGTAAAAGGTCGAAATTTTTGCCGTTTTTCTCAGAGGGGCCAAAGCGTACTGCGGGCGCTCCGCTTGTTACGGCAGGCGAAGGCGGAAGACAATTCCCAGCAGCGGAAACGGATCGACGCCCTGCCGACGTGGCAGATCGAGAGCGTCGATTCGGAGCAGAACGCCTGCGCGGTGTGTCTGGAGCCGCAGACCATTGGCCTGAAGGTGGGACGTATAACTAGTTGGGCTGGAAGTTTGGGGTTTGGCTCGTGTGCGCATCGGTGAAAGGAAGGTCTTCGATTTGACAGCAAAACTTTGAGAATCTGCATTCGTGATCAATTGACAGGATCTTATTGCAAAAGGTTCATAGACACGAGGACCTGGGCGAATATGAAAAGAAGAGGCCTTTTGTCGGTGATCCACTCTGGTTTTCTTCCACGGACCTCCTGCTTTCAAATGGCCGCGCTCGGCTGGGTCTAACGATTCAAACCACGCTTGATACTGCAGAACTTGATGAAAGTAAAAAACTGTCGTCTTTTAATACATGGACGTTACGAAATGGCTCATTTTGCATCATTGAATCCTCCCTCATCTCCTTCTTTCAGGTCCGATCTCTGCCGTGCAATCACATTTTCTGCAAAGCATGCATCGACGCGTGGCTCCTTCTGGGGGCCGCCACGTGTCCGGACTGCCGTGCGGACGCGTTCCCGGGGGGCGAGCAAGAAAGCCATTGAACGGAGAAACAACTCGCGTCGAGTTCCACGTCTGAGACTGCCCTGCTAGCTACGATCAAACGCCGCGATCGAAAGGTTCGTAAGCATTCATAAGGCTGCCGAATGTAGACAGCGCTTTTTTAATGGGAGCATCTTTGAGTCCCTAACGAAACAACGGATGGGTTTCACCTGGACATGAAGGACCTGAGCAGACTTGCTAGTCGAAGCGTCTGTAGTACTTGTTCCACAGGCCGGCTTGTGTAAAATAAGATACTGCTCATAGTAATATCAGGGCGACCTTTTTGCGTCTGCCCCACCCCGCTCTGCATTGGTTCTGACAAGTATCCGTGCTGGGTTGTCAGGGCGAGGCTTGCAACTGAGCGTCATATCCGTTGCGAGGACAGCCCATCAACTCCATCAACCGGTCTAGTGATCTGCTTCTCGTCGATAGCTACACACGGACCAGAATCCGCTTGGATCCTTGGATCAGTAAAATTATCTTCGTGGTTTGGGCCTCCCAAAAGGGGAATACCAATTTCGAATGTGGTGACGAGACAACTCTTTCCAGCAGCCTGCCCACCGTAACGTTCTCCATAACTGGTGCAAATCAGTGGCCTGTGGACGCTTTTACTTGGTCATGAGAGTTTATTGACGGTGAATCTAGGACGTGCAAACAGATCCGTATCATTTTCATCATCATAGCGGAACACACCGCAAGCAAGTCCTAGCAAATCTCGTGTACATGTGCGTTCAGGAATATATCATGTGTCTTTGACCTTTGCCTGTTTCTTATTATTCAGACGCGGTCCTCTAATACGACAAGGTAGTCTCCTGCTTTTCTCAATGTCATTAGGAAACGAATGTGCCCACGATAGATTCGTCTACCTTGTACAAGAGCGATTCTTTAGGCTTTAGTACAGAAGCTTTGACAGGTGTTGATATCCGTACGTCCTTGTAGATCGGCACCTAGGTATGAGATGTGGTAGCGTTAGGCCTAGTCAACCCCTACAGTGTGCTCGCAGTCGACATATCCGAGGCCATCAGCAATCATCACGGTTTTGCCACGTGTCACGTTTCCGTTACACAAGCATAAGCCAAACCTAACTGTAATTACGGGACAATACAGTTCTGTACTAGAGTTGGGCTGCTTTTTGGACTTTTTGTCGGACTTTCCGTGCCACTTAGGTGACTCCACCAAGGTTCTCATGCGAGGAAGATCAGGCTTCGTTAAATTCGATGATCCGCTCTGCGTTTCGAAATACGAGCTTGGACAGTGTATATGTACAGGACACTAATACAATCCAGCTGTTTGGCGATGTTCCAGTCTGGCACAGGTTTCGGTTAGGATGAATCTCACCTTCTTATCAGGGCAAAGGACACCTCCATTGTCACCACCATCGAGCTCTAGAGAAGGAACAGACTCTTCATTCGATTGGCTCCTGGAACGGGTCAATTTGGATGGGCTTCAGTTGTTGAACATAAGAAAGCGCTTCATCAGATGCTTGAAGGTTTGGCAGAAGCTGGATGGGTGCCAAGAAGCGGGCTTGTATTGAACATAAAGCTCCATCTCCCTTTTCCTTGGTGGGTCGACAAGGTCTCCTTTTCGCCATATAAAGACAATATAATCCTGTCCTCACCAGAAAGACTGGTAAGGCTTCTTACCTTTTACTTTGTCCCCTCCTCCGAGGCCTGTACGTATCTTTGATCTGTCTTGCTTTCGAATGGAAACATCAAAAGATACGTTTGTCGGGGGAGCGACATGAGAAAGGAGTTGAGCTTTCCGCGTGAAAACCTAAACCCAATCGGACGTCCACATGAAGAACCTACAATACAGAGCAATTCCGATTGAAATTGTAATTCTTAATCTAACATCCTCTAGTCAAGAATTGCGTTGGATAAATTACTATTTCTTGATTTTTGTCGACACACTACAGAACGTGCTGCATGAGAACAAAGAAGCCCAAAAAGCTGGTAAGCGCGGACGTCGTAAATCAGAAGAGTTGTTACCAACGAGCAGCTTTCGAAATACTTCCCACCTTAGAACTATGCCCAAGCCCTATTTCCAGCATGCAGATTAGCAGCCTCCGTGCGCGCGCGCAAATATGTCCTGGGGTGACACGTGGCTTTTGATCGGCATCATGAGCCCACTTCTGCTCCCCGCAAGTGTGGGCTGTCTCGTCCTCTTCTTTCACGTGACCATAAAGCTGGAAAAGTGGCTCCGCAACGCTTCCGGGGGGTCCGAACAGCTGTCCGAGAACCCCCCTGCGCCTGCACCCACGCTCGGCCCGGTATCCCCGGAGCTGGCCGGGGCCGGAGTGCTCGACTCGGCACGGGTGCTCGAGTTGGAGGACGGAGCGCCGGAAAACAATCTGGTGCGTCCTGGCAACTGTGAAAGCCAGTTCCGAGCTCGCATCGCTTCTTTGAAAGTGTTCAAACTGCAGACGTTTGCTCCTGCGTTGATTCGTTGTAATATCTCAAGCGACAGCGCTTCAGCAGGGTAAGCGCCAGCCCCCAGGGGTCGCGCCAGGCACGCGCGCTTTGAGAAGAGGATTGCTGTTAGCCCGGGGAGCTTCGTGAAACGCCAAGTGCTATTGACATTCTCCTGCATATTGAGGGAACCTGCAGCAAGCGAGGCTCTATTTCTTAGCACCTTTCGATCGTTCGTTTTCACCTAAGCCCGATTCATTGTCGAGTGCCTCACTTGACGCTCCTGTCACGTTTC
>DF237502.1:0-33897 GCA_000708835.1 Klebsormidium nitens
AATCGTGGGCCTATCCAACATCAACGGGCCGCTACGGACTAACTAAAAGTATGTGCAGAAAACGATACTAACACGCACTCCTGAGATCAACTCTACGCTACAAGCTACGTCCAAATTAGAATCGGTCCTCTCGCCGCCGCCGGGTGAGGCCGTTAAAAACCCTCCGCCGGATCGGGTCCGCTCAGCGTGGAGCCACGTCATGGGCCGGTAGGGAAAAGGTACTCGAATTTGGGACCGGCGGCGAGGAGAGGGCGACGCGGGCGGCTGTAGCGCAGAGTTGATCTCAGGAGCGCGCGATGACGTCATACTGCAGAGAAAATGGGGAAACAGCAGAAACACGAACGGGCGGTTTAAAGCGGAGTACGAGAACGTTCGTAGCAGTCACGAGAGAAGCAGAATGAAGAAGAAAGAGCAGAACGCTGCTCTTTATACGCCGCTGCGCGGCGACGCGGCCGCGGCGCGGCGCGGGAAATTGCAAATTTCAGACGCGGTTCGCGCCAAGAGAACCGCGATTCTCAGCGCGCAGGCGCGCACTGAGAATCTACAACTCATGGCGGCATTGCAACTTGTCTGCCTTTGCGAATATCTGATACCCGAAATCAATGGGCCATGGCGGTTGGGGGAGCTATGCAGCCGATGCTAGGGGGTTGAGGGGTTCACGAATCCACATTGGGAAAAGACAAACGACTCCTTTTTTGGCAACGTTGGAAAGTGTTGGATCATCAATGGATGGCGAAGAAGAAGCCCATATTCAATATGATATTGACATCTTGTTGAGGAAAGAGATATGCCGGACATGTCTACTTTGACGGTCTAGCTTGTTGGTCGGCAGAGCGGACTACTCATCACCGTGGTGGAGAGGAGTGGCTACAATTGGTGGCAATGGAGTTGCTTTGTTCTCTTGGGTTGCCGGACAGCAGCGTAGTATTGCACAGGAATGGTGATGTTGAGGGGCTCGAAAAGTGATATTTGCATGGTAGCTGCACACAAGCAGCTCAAGAAAACCTGGCGTTGAATGAAACACAACGATGTTGTATTGGATTGGAAAACACGGACCGGTGAGAAAATCGAGGAAGATGATCTGTTCATCTAGCATTCTCATTGCTTCACAAGGAGGAAGTCAACAAACTGTTATGCCTTCATATCGCAGCCATCAGTGAGCCCTGAATTGTGATTAGGCTCCAGCTCACTACCCTTTTCAGTCCCTTAGCTGGAACCCCTTCGCTAGCTTCACTCTAGCTGCATCCGTTAGCACGAAGATGAAGCACGGCAATGCCAAGCTTCGAGGGGTTGCAGAATTGGAGACAGGCGCTGAAGATGAGGGGCTCGGCTTCTCAACTGGGGGGGGGAAATCAGCAACTGAGGAAGGGGGGGAGTCCAAGAGGCGGCCACCGAGATACACCGTGCTCATTACAAGGCTGGCAATCATGGTGAGGACAAAAGCAACCAGGCAAGCTATGTAGTCACAGGCCGGGAGCTTGAGATGCTCAGTTTCTATTATGCTGAAAGCAAAGGATGGACAATCGAGGGTAACATATGGACAGAAACAGATGATGCTGAAGTAAGAACTTGCATTTAGTTGGCCCTGCAGCTCCTCCTCCCTGCCGCCCGTGTCTCTTCCTGTGTCAGTAGGCAAGAGTTTGAATGTCCACTTGGTTGCTTCTGGGGCTCTCTCGAACTAGGTTCTGTCTGAGGACAAATCTAAGCTTGCTTGCATCCTTGACAGCCTGAATGTCAGTTTGCAGCCACAGCAAAAGCAGACCTGACCAAACCACCAATGGTGTGTGCCGCTCAAACAACTCTGCAAGGCAAAGTGTATCCTGCTCAGACCGCTGTCCTCCTGTGCAGACACTCTTCGCGGTGACAGTCACCCTCCTGAGTATCTTCACATGGTTCTGGACGTCGCAGAGCACGAAGCAGGCAGCAAACAGCCTGGGAGACTCCCTAAGGTACGGCAGTTTTCCACGCTGCAGGTCAATTCTGCTAGCAGTATAATGAACAAACATACACACTCATCACACATGGGTATGAGCTTGCAAGGCGAAACCATTGCTGATGACAGAGGATGCTCCATTCCTATGCCCTGCTCACTTTAAGAGATGTTCCCTGGCTGCGAAAAAGATGTTGCAGCATGTCATACTTGGACGCGCCCTGTGCATTCCAATGAGAGATTCAATAGGCCGCTTCCTGAACTGGAGACTCAAGTGTTCACGGTGTGCAGAAGGTAACGGCCTCTGCCCTCAGCCCTTGGCTTCTGCACCATGTTGAACTGCTAGGAGAGACTCTTCTTTTTGGCGCCATTCTGATTGCTGATCTCTTGCAATGAATCAGAGCAAGGCTAAGGCTACCTTTCAACCAGTCTGGCGCAAGGAAGTATGATCCTAGTATTGACACCCCTACAAGCACTGCTATTTGCCCCTGTGTAATGTCGTCTGGCCCTGGTGGGAAGGTCCCGACGAGGTGCGCGAACGAGGGCACTAATGTACCAGTTGGTCTTCTGGTATTCCCTTGCAGGCACAATATTTTAAACGGGTCAGTGGTTCACATGACCCGCATCCTGTCAGACCAGCAGTCGGCACTGAACGTCACGGTCAATGCGGCGATGTATCAGCATCAGCTGACTGGGGAGGTTTTGGGGAGCGATGTAAGCAGCCACTTGAATCATTCACCAGATGCACTTTAGAAAACCTCCAGTGCTCGTGGTTGGCCCCATCCCAGAGTTGTCGTTTCAAAGCAGCAGACACAGGTTCCAGATGCTGTCCTCCTTTATCATTTATGTTGGTTCATTCCTTCAGCGTGAACAGGACGCTTATGGACTTTGTCAGAGGAAATTGTGAAAAATGCTGTGTATGAGATTGGCTGAATCGAATTCCGTCGGCAACAGAATTCGTCAGTATGTGCGCAGGGTGTTTCCCAAGGGGTCCAAAATGATTGTACAGGAGGAAAGTTAGTATTTAAGGAAGCTGGCCTTTTGACAGTCTATCGAGCCTCGTTGTACGTGGACTGCCCCATTAAACTTTCTGTGCTTTTTGGTGACCAATTTTCAAGACGTCCTGCATTCAGACATTCCTATTCTGAACGACACAGAGCACTCCTTGCCCTTTGCAGCCATCCCGTGCTCAATAACTGTCTGTTGTACAAAGTACAACTGCTGGAAACGGTGAAAGCAAGGGAAGGGGTTAATTATCCGACCAATTGGAGCTCACGTCCCAAGAAACCCAATTCTTCATAAGCCGCCTCCATACAGGCTTTCCGACTTCCAGACTGGCCTTGCAATTCCTGCGCCCTCAATCATTTCTCCGGTGCTTACAGATGCGCCGCGAGGTCTGGGGTGTTGTCGCTAACCGAAACTACGCTTTTACCAGCTCCACCGTCCTTGCCTCGGCCTATTTCCAGTCGCTGAATCCGGGTCAACCTCCTCAAGAGTCGTTTGTGAATATCAGGTAGGGAAGCACATGCCAGAATGCATTGGTGAGAAAAGCTTGGTCAGAGCTCGGTTGAAACTCGGCCGATTGAATCTGGATTCGTAGACTTTGGAAATGCCATGCCGCAGGGCGCCTAATCAAGTAGACTTTCTCTCGGAAGGTTTAACAAGTCCCTAGTGGGGCCTCTTAAAGCCACTAGACAAGACTTGAACGGGCGTCTGAGTCACGGTCTCTTCATTTTCTGACCGTACATCCAGGCCGCTCGTAGCACGGGTGCTTACATCCATCCAATTCTTTTCAGACATCCCTCCGCTCTTTCCTTCGAATGAGATCCGTCGCATTTTCCCTTCTTTTGCATCTTCCGTTGCCAGAGCATTTTTTCTCTTTTGGGCGTGGTTTCCATCCACCTTTCTGCTCCTGCAGCTACTCACCGGAGGAGACACCGACGATCTACAACGTGTCGCTCGATGCGTACGGCAACCGCATCGGCCCGGTCGGGGTTTTGACCACCGACCTCGACCCCCGTCAACGGGACTACTACCTCGGAGCCCAGAACTTGTCTACCGGTCAGGTGCATTGGAGCCTTTACTACTCCGCCCGAAGCTTCCCGGTCCTGTCGGCTTCTACGCCCCTGAGAGATGGGACCGGAGACTTCCTCGGAGTGAAGATTGTCATCCAGCAGCTTGGTTCCGTCAGCAACTTCGTGACCAACATGTGGGACATGCGAGGAGGTGACTCTCGCGTCTGGATACATCTTTGCACCCCCCTCTTCGCGTGACGTTGCCCTTTTAGTTGGCCCCGTTGTTGGCGTACCTGTGTCTGACTGAAATCTGAAGCGATAAACGGCAAATATCTGTCGGTTTTCCAATGCAACGTCCTCTCCCCACCGGGATGTTCCTTTTCGCCTCCACTCTTTACAGTTATCTGTCCTCCCATAACAATCTCTTCGTGTCGTCCGACGAACTTCTGACGCGAAGATGACCGCTTATTGTCCCAGGCTCCAAGCAGATAACCACCTTATTGAAATGCTGCCAGACGGCTTCCTTTCACGGCATCCTCTTCCCTTCAAGACCATCTTTGGAAAAGCAGGCGTTCCTCACTTCCGACAGCAATTTGACCGGACACCGCCTCACTTGTTGTGAGCATTTGACCGATCTTACTGCAGGCATGATTTTCTTCATGACGTCAGACGGCTTCCTCCTTGCGTCATCCGGACCCCGGGAGGATTTTCTGAACAATTACGAACTGGGCGGCCGCCTAAGACGTGCCACTGAATCCACGTGCCCCCTCATCCGTTCGACTGACCACTTTCTGATGAAAGAGTGAGTGCGACATCTGTCGGCCTCTCAACGAGGCCAGGTATTGAGGGATGCCCTTCCTCGTAAGTTGGTATGGTGTCGGAAGAAAGAGATCGGAGGGTTAAGTCCATTAGTCCTTTTTGATCACCTTTCCGATTAATCATTCAGGAAAGCGGGAAAGCCCGCAAGTGTTCCGTTGCCGAAGATATAAAGCTTTGCATAGTATGCCAGGAACGCGGCAGCTGTTGTCGGTACCTTGACCGGCCCAATCAGATACGAATGCCGAGACATCGCGTTTACCATTTAGATCAATCCAATTTTATTGCTTCTCCGCAAATTCCCCCCTTTCCCAGGGAGCCAAAGCGTGAGACTTTTCCTCTGCACATCCGGGCGCATTCCGCAGTGCTTGGGCCAATCAGAAGTTTGTCGTGATCGGCGGACGACATTAATGATAAATCCCTTTCATTGAAATCATTGTCAATCTGTCAGGAATTCATGTCCCGATTGCTCTTTGATGCATCTCCGGGCCCGTCAGAAGTACAACATTTCATTGCCGACTCAGGATGATCGCAACGGAGATTCTAGTGACCAACTTTTCCGCCTTGAATTTCTGGCATGCCTGGGCTGATCCAATTGGGCGCGGAACCCGAGGGACCGAAGATTAACATTATAAACCGACCAGAAATTAATGGTCATACTTGACCCGTCATTGAGATGCATATCTGCTCTACAGATTTGGCATGCCCGGGCTGCTCTCCGGTCCGATTCGGGTGGGGGACGTGCAGCTCGAGGGGCAGAAATACTACGTCGATACGGTGCCAATCGAGAACGGCAATCTGCAAATGGTGGCGGTGCTCGCAATCCCCAGGCAAGCTTGGCTTTTGCTTCTTGTTTCTTTAGGGCTTGCACTCTTATTGTTTCTTCCTGGTCTGGCTAGGGCTTCCAATACTGTCGTTCGCATGGCTGCAGGACTGTGTAGTGAGAGCCTTGGGAGTTGAGATGATATTCAGACCTGTCGTTTTTAAAGCAATGCTTTCTGGTGGAAGACTCGAACCTTGAGAAGGTGTCCTTTCCTCAGTGCCGTGCTTCCGATGGTTTGGCGATGCATTTTGGTACTCGGACGCTCCTGCCTTGAGAGAAGAGTGTCACTTTTAGCGGTAGCTAGCGCGTGATTGCTGCACGAGCCTTGGATAAAGTGGCTAGCAACCCGTTGAAAGCAGCACACGAGCTTTACCGACGATGGAACGGTGATTTCGCTTTTCGGTGACATTTTTCTCCCCTGTCGAGATTGCCGGGCTTTCCCTGTGGTACTTTGATCATCAGAGGCATCTTGCAAAAATCTGAGAGGCGGCATCAAGAGCCGAGAAGAGATTTAACCAGACGGGATCTCCCTGCTAGAATCTGATGGTACATTTGGCAAAGAAACATACTGCCAGGCAAGTACAGCGAGTGAGTGTGGGACCCGCAAATCTCTCAGGTCCCATGGTAACGAGACCCATGTCGAATATCCGTCGAAGTTTTCGACCGTCAACATCTTGACGCCGTTTGGCGAGAACGGGTGACATCAATCCAATGCCGACGCCCACTATGATCACCTGAAAATTTGTTATTTGCGCAGGGAGAGCATCATGGGGAGCATCGACAACCGAAGCCGCGTCACCGCAATCATGCTCTGCTGTCTATCTTCGGCGGCGTTTTTGATCGGGTGCGTGCTTGTGTTCCTCTTCACGAAACGCGTGTCCACTGAAGTCAAGCTCAAAGCGGAACTGGAAGAAGCCAAGCAGCGCGCAGAAGCACACAGCAAGGTAAGCTTGAAGTTCTGAAATCGTAAGGAAGGTATATTGATGGTTATATGTCGTCTTGTGGGACGAGATCGTGATTGAGGGAAATGAAGGAGGCCAGACTTCCATTTGACGCGCAAAGCAAGGCACGAATACTGCTCTACGGACCAGAACCATTTGATCTGTCGTGGTGACTCTTGGTAAGAGGTTGCGTTTGTCTTCCTCTTCAGTAAACGCGTTTGTTTTTCCAGCATTGTTGGTCATATCAGATACCGTTTCGGCGTCCATAGACAAGACCGAAACACCATGAATCTTAGAACCGCAGGGCCAAAACTGCCTTCAACCAAGGCTATCACGGTCGAAGAGGTATCGCTTTTTGATAGATGCCTGCACTACCTGGATGCTTTGGTCAGAATGGTCAGCCCAAAAGAGTAAATCACTTACGTCCCAATTAGGCCAGTGCATGAAATGAGAAGCTTCCGACCTGGCTAAACACCTGAACCGGCGGTTTATGCGCTCCGCACCTGCACCCACCCAAATCCCCTGAGTCATTTCAACTTTTTGTTCCCCTGTCTTTGTTGTTTACTGCAATAGCTGACTTTTATTGACCACACAAACTTCCGTGCAGGCCAAGAGCATGTTTCTGAGCAACGTGTCCCACGAGCTGCGGACGCCCATGGCCGGCATCCTGGGCCTGCTGGACCTGCTGTCCGCGGACGAGATGCTGCCCGAACAAGCGGTGAGCGTCCGAAGCGTCCAATACCTGCCGGCACTAGAAGAGCTTCAGTTTTGAGTGTTGTTTGGAAAATTGGACAGTGGGCTCGGACGCATGCGGACGCCCATGGCTGGGCTCGTCGGCCTGCTACGCCTGCTGTCAGCGGACGAGATGCTGCCCGAGCAAGCGGTGAGCGTCCGAAGCGTCCAAAAGCGTATTGGTACTTGGATCTGAAGAGTTTCAGATTGAGTGTTTCTAGGGAATGTGAACAGTAGGCTCGGACGCGTGCAGACGCCCAAGGCCGGCATCTGGCATGGCCTGCTGACTGTGGAGAAAGTGGTGGGAATCCAAATGTCCGAAAAGCCACCAGCTTCTGGAAACTAGGGCTTTCGGGTTTGTGTACTTATGGTGTTCAGCATGTAGCTTCACTGGAGCACTCGCCGTTGAGTTCCACGTTATTGGATTGAATGTATGCTGACGCAAGGAACGCCCTGTGCAGACAAATGTGGACCAGATTCGACAGTGTGCCACGTATCTGCTGGGGCTCCTAAACAATCTGCTGGACCTTGGCAAAGTAAGGAGTCACGCCAACGAACGCACTGCGCTTCCGTTCTTTGATTGCTTTCAAGGCGGCTGGCACCCATAACGTGTCAGTCAAATTTCATTAATCCATGTAGCGCACAGCTTACTCCACTTGCAACTGACATTCGTGCATCGACGTCCAGCATTACACCCCTTGGCAAATTGTTCATTTAACCTAGCTATCATGCTTCCAAATTCTGGTGTGCATCGTGTTTCGAGTCAGTCAGAAAGCGGTACGTCACCCGTTGAAGTGGATTAAGAATTCGAGGATTTGAAAGAACGTAGCTTTCAGTCCTTCTTATGTGGCCAAGAATTGACGCCGCGATCCTAAGGTTCCGAAGCGCGGACTTCTCTTCCGCCTCTGAGATAAGCTAGTGCTGCTTGTGTCGATTAAGAGAACGCTTCACGGTATCTCACGGCTGTTTTCTGCAAAAAGAGTGCAGGCCCAAAATGTCCCGACGCTTTCGCCTGCAGATCGAGGCCGGCAAGCTTGAGCTCGAAAGCGCCGACTTCGACTTGGTCGCCGAGCTCGAGTCCCTGGTCGACATGTTCGCCGTCCAGTGCACCGCCCAGGGCATTGAAATTGGCCTGGAGCTACCGGGGGAGATGAACCGACTTGTCAAGGGCGACCAGACGCGCCTGCGCCAGATCGTCGTGAACCTGCTGTCCAACGCCATCAAGTTTTCCTCCCCTGGGGGGCATGTGTTGGTCAGGTGAAGCCACGAAACCATATTCAAATTCTCAAACAATTGGGTAGAATTCGACGTGATTGGTCGGGGTCTGAAGCCGATCGAGCGCCAGAGGAATGCGCTTCAACCTACTATCGGATGCGTTTCGTTTCGCCTATCGTATTTGAAGTGCTAGCAGTCATCTCGCTGGCGGTGGCACCAGATTAATCACAACTGTCCGAACACTTCCTTCGTGAAATCGAAGAGGACCCGCCACATAACCGCCTCTTTCATTCAAGTCCGGGCGTATCAATCCCTTCTGGATACCGTCTTCTTGCTTTGAGTGCCTTCCGAAATTGGCAAAAGGTGCAATTGCGCCTGCGCATTTTACCTTGCTGCAAAACGACTATGATGGACCCGACTCCAGTCGTTCCTCAATAGTAACTCCATTGAATAGACGAAATAGCAGACTTGACATGCGGCGACAGTAGAACACACTGGCGGGCTTGAGCACCGCCGCGCCGGAAACCCTCACAAAGGAATCGCGAACAAAGTCCTAGTTAGTACAGATCAATCCAACCGCATTGGTTTGACGCCCAATTGCCTGAGGCTCTGGACCCTTCCCGCCTGCAGGGCTTCGCCTAATTCATCCTCCGGATCGCTCCGCACGTCCGCATCGGATGCCGCTGACGCCGTCCGCAGCTCTCGCGAAAGCGGCAGCCTCTTCTCCCCCCGCTTTTCCTTCCGGGCAAAGGAACCGTCCGAAGCGTCCGAACGATCCCCACCGTCCAGACCGTCCGAACGGTCCCCACCGCTTATACCGTCCGAACGGTCCCAACCGTCCAAAGCGTTCGAACGGTCCTCACCGCTCAAGGGGTCCGAACGGTCTTCACCGTCCACTTCCGGAGCTTTTGAAAGAAAGCAAGCAACTAGGCTGTGGTACACTTTCGAGGTCGAGGACGACGGAATCGGGATCCCTCCTGAGAAGCGGGAAATGGTCTTTGAGAACTTTGCGCAAGCAGGTGGGCACACGTCATGGGTTGACGTCATTTCCTCCCTTACCGGGTTGGGTATGACGCCATCGATGATGCGAAAGTGGAGCTATGTCTATAGCAGAGCGGTAAAGCACCGCCGCTGCTCTAGTTTAAACGATTTCGCAGGGAGTGCGACTTTGGCGCCCAAACAGTATATGCGTGAGAATGTGTCGAAACTAGATAGGCGGATGGAATCTGAAAAGGTGGAAAGTTTGTTGGCTGCCGAGTTGCAAGTCGATCTCATTCGTCTATAGGAAAGCCTGATCCATCGAGTATCGTTAATGCAGATTCGTCCACAACGCGACTGCATGGGGGCACTGGGCTAGGGTTGGCCATTGTGCGGTCGCTAGGTGAGGCACATCTGCTGGACAAGCCATTCAAGTCTTAGTATTATTTTTAATACCCTTGCGGCAATCTTCCAACCACCGTAGTTGTTTTCTGCGCGCTTTACATGGAGCCCGTTTCGGTTGGTAACTATGAGAACTACCGAGTCCGTCCATTGCTTCTTGTCATTTCAAGTGACAGTTTCTCAAACCGCATAAAGGGGCACTCCGAGTGCGAAGATGATCACAAATAGCAACATTCTAGCTACTTCAGTCCGGCAAGACACGAAGTTGCACTCAAGTTTTATGTCCGAGAAAGTTTGACGCTCCTCTAGTTGTGCCGCATCCTCTGTCTCTTGTTTGTCGCCGTCTTAAAGTCCACGTTAGAGCGTTTGCTGCCTGCTACCACCATCCGCTGCTTTCCAATTGACCATCAAAGTTTGGATGGCGAGGCACAACAGACTCTCGGATGCCAGTGCTGGTAAAGTTGAAATCATCCATACTGCTAAGATCGAAATCATCCGTACTGCAAAGCCTTCGAAGGATGTGACGTTAGCCTCCTCAACAAAGCGAGCCTCCGTAGCTCCTTCGCGGTTCAATATCTCCTCCGAATCACAAAGCACCATCTCCAAATAAGTCTAGAGGACGCTCAGATGCTGAGCCTACTCTCTGCAGTTCACCCTGATGGAGGTGACATCAGCATCACGCACAAGGCTAGCCCCGTTACTTCGTGACTGATCGGTATCTCCTCCTAAGCAACAACCGCAATCCCCGTAATGAGTAAAGTTTAAGATGCTCAAATATAAGCCCTCTTTTTGCAGTCCACATGATGGAGGGTGACATCAGCGTCGTGGACAAGGATGGCCCCGGGACCCTCATCCGCTTCCAGGTCTCATTTGAGGCCACCTGTGCGGACGCTGCGGGCGCGCCCGAAGGTGCACAAAGCTGTCCGATTGCGTCCGCAACCGAACCGGTCTGCAGGGGCGGCAACGTTCTGCTGGCGATGCCTGAAGCGCTCGGCCGGGGGATAGCAGAGAGGTAAGAAGTGGCTTCAAGATTCGTGCGCTCAACGCCCTTACTATACACAAACAAAAGGAGAGGGTGAGCAATCAAGAGGCAAGAAGTGCCAGAGCTTAGGCGCCCAATGCCGTGAATGGTTGCCTGATACAGAAAAGGGAGACGAATTCAACCTGGAGGACACATTGAATTCTCGTTACATAATGCGCTACCGCATGCTCTTTGGCTTACAAAACCTGAACCGCACTTGTTTTGGTCTAAATCAGTCGTCAAAAGTCTCCAACGTGCTGGCTCTTGTTTTCTAGTAACATTCTGGTCTTCCCGTCCACCTTTTGATTGACAGCAAACAAAGACACAGTGGCTCGACGGTGGACTATGGAAGGACCGAGCGTTCCATGCTTGAGCATCCAGGACCTGGATTGTATTTCAATCTTTCTTCAACCGTGTGCTGTTGTGTCTCGTGCCATGTGTCTCGCCGTTTAAAGTGTGGGCCCAGTCGAGTCAGTGACTAAGTTTTGCCACTTCCCTCTGTTCAAAGCTCGCTTGACTAGTATAATACCTCCGTTTGACACCGACAACGAGCTAGCTCTTGCTGAACGCGGTGATCCGTGGCTGCACATCCTTCTGAGCCCCTGACCTCATCACTCACCACACCAGGTACTTGCGGAAGGAAGGCTTCGACGTCCGCACCGCCACCACGTGGGCTGACGTCATCCCTCAAGCTGAGCAGCTGATAGCCCCTGGCAACATTTCGAACTTAGTTGGCGTCGCGGCTGCGCACGCTGAGAACGGTCTGAAACATTCAAGCCGCCCAGAGGATTCGTATGGCGGCCATATATCGTCAGCCGGTGCGGAGTGCGAACTTGGCGCGAGCGGACACATCGTGATTGATATGGAGACTGCGGAAGGAGGACCCGAAGGCGGTGCGGAACACGGTGAGCCGAAACAATGTTGCTCTGACGACGAAAAGTGAACGAAAGGTTTGCTGCGAACCTTTGACCAGCGAAAGGAATGTCGAATCATATGCTTTTCCTTTTGATGGTTGGAGCTGCTCTCAATTGAGTCCCTTTGCGTTTCTAACGGAACTCTTCCCGCTTACTCGTGGTCGCAGTTAGGGGAGCGAAGAGAAACGGGAGGAAAGGCTTGTTTTGGGTTTGTTCTCTGCATAGAAACATGTCTCAACAGTGACTGACGGTTCTTGCTCAGAGGACGCCATTTTAGCGTCCAAAAACTTCCGCAGTGCGCTTGTCCTTGTGGGCTGTTCATCTCAGCTGACGTGGCACTCTGCAGGCACGTGCCCGACGCTGGTCATCATCGACGTCAGCACTGTCCCGAGCCCTGCTGGCCCTAAAGAGCTGGGGGAGTGCTTGCGCCAACTAGAGCGGATACAGCCTCGAGCGGTGGTCGCCTGGCTGGTGTCAAGTGATACGCCAGTCTCGGTTCGACAGGTGAGCCGTTTGCTTTGAATCTGCTCTCAGGATTCTTTACTCGGTTTTATTCTTGTTGCGGGGTACTTGCAGTGTCAACGCAGCCATCAACCTGTAGACCCAGAACCAGTAGTGAAGACTCCTATTTTTCTGCGTCTTATATCAGGCATCGGGCTTGTGAGACTCTTTTCAACGTTGGACGACTTTGGCCGTTGAGTACTGTGTTGTCAACGGGACCCCTTCATAGCCTCTCCAAAGGCTCACGTAACCCTGATGCGCATCTCAGAAGCTTAAGAAGTGAAGACCACTCTAAACCTTTGAAATTCCCTGTAGATCGGTTCCGTCTCCTCCAGAGTAACTTTGTCTTCACAGTTTACACTTGGCCACTTTCTTTCTGTCCACAGGTCCTTAAACATTTTCCTTGAAATTCTGGGTCCCTTCTTTCAGTTCTTATCTGCTCGATGTCTGCAAGAAGATCTGGTCTTCCATTCGACAGAGGCATCAATGCAGGTGGCATTTACAGCAGCGCCTTGGTATGTTTTCCTTGGCAGAAAAGGCTTTGTATTTCCGCCGACACGCATTAACCCAGGCATCAATACAATTTGGAAAACATCAAAGTCCACAGGCTGCCGTCGCAGACCTAGCAGGGTGAGATGAAAACTCACCGCTACAACGGCGCGCTCTCTGAAGTTTTGACAGTCGCTGTTGAAACGTTGCAAAACTGAAGCCTCTCATACCGAACGTTTTTCAAGCAGGAGCCGCTCTCTTCTACGTCTTCAGCGCACCCTATCCTTCTTTCCTCGTCGCTCTTGAACTGTATTTCTTGTCAATTTCTTCCATACCCTGTCAGCTGAATGAGATAAGCCGCCACTCACGTTTGGACGGCTGCCACGTGGCACAATCAGATCAGCGTTTTCTCGCCCTCTGCGCAGATGCTCAAGGCGTCCTCACCCGTGGCCAACAAGCCGCTGTACGCCTCTCGGCTGTCCGAACTTCTCCTCGCCATGACATCACATGGTGGCGAGCTCCTGACGTCCGAGATGACGTCAGCAGCTTGCGGCCTTCAGACCTGTGAACATGTAGCGTCAGACGTGTCTCCCGCGAGGCCTTCCAACCAGCTCACGTCAGCGGGGACCCAATCTCCGGCAACCAAACAGGTTGTCAAACTCGATGGGGGCGGATTCCGTACGTCCGAACCATTGACGTCACACGCGGCCCAAGCTTGGACGTCCGGCAAAAAGACGGAACCGAATAAAGTAGAGAATTTAGTCTCCAGCGAAAAGAGCGCAGCGCACCAAATAAAGTCTCCAGGAACGGAGCCCGCGGTTGGAAGGAACGATAACGCAGATCAAATAATTAGATCTCTCGACCGCGCGCTTCACGAAAGCCAGCCCGCAGCCACTTGCCGGGCCGCGCTTTCGTCACCAGTGACGTCAACGGTGACGTTAGAGCAGGCAACAGGTTCCGCACCAGGTATATCAATGGCCTCGAGATCAGGTTCGGGGCGCGCAACAGCTGCACCGATCAGCAGTCAATCGACGGTTAGGAATGAACCAGACATTTCAGTAATAGATAGAACTAGAGCGCCGAGAGGAGTTGGTGAGCAGCAGTCGAACGAAGGCGGGTCTCCGAAGCTGCCGTTGGCGGGTCTGCGGATACTGGTAGCGGAGGACACGCCGATCCTGCAGGTGGGTTTGCTTAACCGGACATAGCGCAAAGTTTTGTCGGGGTCTACGCAAGTAAAGTCTGGTTTGAAGGACCACTAGTTCATCAGCACTCTCTTTGGATGCGTGCAAAAAACCAAGTCGCTTTGCCTCATCTGATGGATAGGAACGGGAATTCCTTGCAAACGGAACGTTCTTCCGGAGTCTACGAATGTTGCTCGGCCTCTTGATAGGGCGTCTAGCTTATATTATGACTTTTCCCATTTATATTGCCCTCTCACTTGCTCAATGCCGACCGTCTTTGACTTGTACTCATACATCTCTGACGGCCGTGTTCCATCCCAAGAGTTTCGGCCGTTGTGTGCACCGCTGATACCTAAGCGCTCCTGGGTCACTTCAACAATTTATGCACCACGTTTTGATGCTTTGATTATCTTCAAGCCAAGAATCGCATTTCAAGCAGCTTGTTCGTACCTCAGAAGGACCCCTCAAAATGTTGTTATCACGCTGCAGTCACAAACTTGAAACAAGTATTACACCCCAAAACCTCCGTCCGTCCGGCAGAAACTTGCGGTGAAAACCCTGTCAAAGTTGGGCGCCAGCGTGCACGCCGTGGGAGACGGCCAACAGGCGTCCGACGCGGTCGCTGGAGCAAACTGCGCGGCGGAACGGGTTTCGCACGGCGGAACGGACGGACTAAGCGTCGAGCGGCCGTTCGACGTCGTCCTGATGGACTGCCAGGTACACTTCTTAACGTTGGGATTGGACTTTTTTGTGCGCTTGGATACTCTTTGCGAATGCTAGGTGCGCTATCTTTTGGGAGGAAGAAGTTGGGTCTGGTGTTTGCATCAGGTGACAATCCTGGCAAAAGGTCATGAAAATGGAAAAGATCGTAGTATACGGATAGGCAGAAGTTCTGGGCCAGCCGAGAGTACGCCGAGTCGGCCCTTCGACCGGATTGAGTTTTTAGACCTGTCGAACGCCCTCCCCTTTTAGAGCTGGAGAGAGAAGAGATTGAAGAGCTAGAGAAAGGCGAGGTTTTGACGGATACAGCTAAGTTTCTCTGCCAGATTGACTCGTAGAGCTGGCCAGCTTGCGTCAGGATCTTTCTCATTTCGACGCAACATAGCCTTCCAGGCCACGTGCAATCTGCTGTGAGTGCTACGTTAGCCGGTAAAGTCTGCGCTCAATGTACATTTCATTCTTTCCCAAAGATAAAAGGTGATTTTGAGAAAACAAAAATCGTGCAGATGCCTGTTATGGACGGATACGAAGCGACGCGGGCCATTCGGCAAGCCGAGGAAGGCACGGGAAAATACACGCCGATCATTGCGCTGACGGCACATGCCATGGCCTCGGACAGAGATAAGTGCTTGGCTGTGGGAATGGACTCGTACCTTGCAAAGCCCATCCAGCAAAAAGAGCTTGTTGCGGCCATCAAATCGATAGTTGCCACGAACAGCCCAAAATAAACCAGAGCAAGCAGAATGATCGGATTAGAGTCTTAAAGCGGTAGTAAGGTGTAACATATACAGGTGATCAAAAAGAGGTTGTAGGCGTCGATAAAAAGTGGGTGGATATCTCAAAAGGTCTGACAGACACAAAGGTCCGAGCATAATGAAGTTTTTATTTAGCCTGACAACAGGACAATAGTAAGCCCAGGTTTTGACTATCGTGAAGAGGTTGAATGATTGGAATAGCCGGGCCGTACAGAGGACTAGCCGGGTGGCACTCACCAATCTGCGCAAAAGTATTTGGCCGGGCAGCCACCCTTGAAGGTAATTGACTCAGATGATTAAAACGGGCGGAGCGCATAAGCTCATTTGAGAACTATGCAATATAGCTTTGACTCGCTCAATAAGAAATAAGATACTAGATAGTGCTTCATTTTTTAGTGGTCCGACGCCTTTCAATGAAGAAGCTATTCTGCTCGGCTGGCACTGTCCGCGCGTAAGTCACGTATGACGATTTTCTCCCAGCTCGATTGTACGGTCACGTGACGTTTTCTCGCAGCCGGACGGTGTACATGCATGCACTCAGTATATATACGTCGATCATTGAGTCCGACTGCCATGTTTACGGACTCATGGCCGGTAGCAAGAACAGGAATTTACCATGCAGATCATATGCACTACATATGTGCATACTAATGATATCTAGCTTCAATCTTGTTGGACGGTGATTGAATTCGGCCAGAAGTAACACGTACGTACGTCAATGTATTTTGTGTATAATTGCGGGGACTCCAGGATTAGCATCATTTTGAAAATCTTGAGCTGAATGAATAATTTAGCGGATCGATTATTCGTTGCAATCCTCACCCGCCTAGCATGGTGATCTTCGTACCGTACTCAATTGTCAATGTGAGCAACCAGGCTCAGTGAACCGTCCATTGCACTGTACTAATGATTAAGCTCCAGGCGCGTAGTCCTGGTGCAACCTAAGTTAGTACCAAATACTGCAAGCTAGCGCCGCTCAATCATTATACTAATGTCAGATTGCGGCATGCGCGGCCAGCTAAGAAGATGTGATTGAATCGGGTCTTGATTTAATCTAGTGCAGCTCAGCCTTTCGTGTACGTATGCTAAGTCGAACATACGTACTTATGCTAAGTCGAACTCGCAACTCGAAGTTAAATCCCGGTTTCCGGTCCCCGACCGACCCAAAATCCGAAGGATTTTGGAAAAAAATAATAAATATAGTGGATATTTTGTCCCAGATTTTCCTATTTTGGGTTGAAAATATTGAGAGTCTATAAGATCTGGGCCAAGAAACGAAATTTTCCCCCAAAAAATACCCCATATTATTTCATATTTCAAACATACTAGCAAAAAACCAACTATTATTTTCTCCCGACCGACCGACCCACCCAAAAGGGGGTAGGACCGGAACCCGGGAATTAAATTCGACCCGCCTTTAAACGTCGATCATAGCGTTGTTGAAGAGGCTTTCAACCCCGCCCCTAACTCAGCCCGGTTGCTTGATGGAGAAGTGGTCGGGGCATTTTGGCAAGATTCGTTTGCAGGATAAGGTCCACTCAGAGACCGCCACCTGTCTGAGGTCGGAACCTTGGTGTTAGGGGCGGCTCGGCCCTCAACTTTTTAGGCCGAGAGCTAATGTAGCTACCGGCTAGACCACCGGGCATTTTTGCGAGACTGTATGTGAGTTGATGTAATTGCCCGGTCCAAGCCACCGCGCTGTTTCGACCGGGCCTGGCTGTGTTGCCCAAGTTCGGAACATTCGACTGGAGTAGGTGATACCTAGGTGACATCAACGCCGAGTTTGAAATGGTGTATCCTCTTCAGGCAGGCGCGCAAATATTAGCCGAGTGCAACCGAAACTGAGTCGACAGTGACCGTAGAGGCTTGTACGCAAAATTCGGTCGACCGTACGAGCATGTCGAATTTTCTGACATGGATGTACAAGTGGGCAAGTTCACCGCGCGCCGCGTGTCCAATATCTAACATATATTTTGCGTGCGGCGGTTCGATCGGTACGTTGGAGTTGAGTTTCCGTACACATGGGGCCCGATTGACACCATCGGAACTCCACCATTTGGCTGAGGTTCTGCGCACCGTCGATACGAATATCCACGGTCAAAACCACCTTATCCTGCAAACGAATCGACTTTCCAATCTGGCTGTGATAGCTTCTGCGGCCTCCGAGTTAGGGGCGGGGTCGCGACCTTCTTTAACAACGCTATGGATCAAGAAAAACTGTTAATCAATCTGATCGATCAGGGTTGCGCAAGCTAGTCGAAAGACTGCGCCGGCCAGAGTCTGCTCAATGCCACTGCCGTCATTGCAAGAGCTGGGTACTTTCAAATTGGTGACTGAGCAGAGGGATGCCATGCGTTACAAGTTGACCTTGCATGCACCTAGTGAGAGAAGTGGTTGGATATGATCTTCCGATCATGGCGCACGCGACCATTCGAAATTTCGTTGTCTGCAAGCCCTGCTCAATTGTCCGCAGCCCCCGAGGCTGGGCGCCGAAGCAAAAGCCATTCAATTATGCCTATTTACCTTTGTACCCGCGCGCGTTACCCAAGAAACTAAGCTACTGCCGGGGATTACGCCGGAAGCGACCCGGCATCCCTTCTAATCCTATGGGTTGAAAGGCCGTCGCCGCTGCGATTGCCTCCTTTGGCTCTGCTACACTTAACTCAAAAGAACCACCTTCCTGCTTCTGTACCTCGCCCTCTCTTCTGATTCTCCTTCCTTTACCATTTGACTCATTTGAATCATCGTGCCCACCTGTCAAAGCTAAACGAGGTCTATGTTGCTCGCTGACCGTTACTTGTCTCAGCCCCTGCTTGCGCGCAGTCATGCCCACCGCCGAAACGAACTGGTCTTCCTTCAAGCGGAGGAATCGCATGAAAAGGGAGGTCGGGAAGGGCTCTCCGGGGGCCAGCTCTCTCAGAAACTTATACCGGGGAATTATGCGCAGATTTAAAGAGAGGCTGAAGTAGGCCGGGAATTTGACTATGGTCTCTGGGGATCCCCCCAAGTGGGTGACTAGGTATTCGTACTTTGGCCGGAGGCACGTGTCGACCGAGAGCGACAGAACCTGGAGACAGGGGCAGAGACAAAATGGGGTAAGCAGATTGTCAGCAACGGGTTAGCAAGACGAATCAGCGACGGGTTTGCAGCAGATTAGAGATGGGTCAGCAATGGGTCAGGCGCTGGTGCGAAACGTACGCAAATCTGTGAGAAGGGCGATCAGAAGCGACATTTGCGGCCAGAGGACGTATGCCGGCGACCGTCATAGGAGGCTAAGGAGAGCGAAGAGGACATCACCGGATTCGCAAGCCCAGATAACGTTTATTGATGCGCTAAAACATTGGCGACAGCCCACCTGAGCAAAGCGGGTGATGCAGATGAGAGTATCTTCCGGAGTGAGCCCGATGCTTCGAAGGAACTCAATCCGCGGCTTGATGCCGTCGGCCAGACTGTAGTGCAGCAGTTGCGGGTGGTGCGACACCATTTTCGCAAATGCGTCTCGGGAAACGCCTACCTGAACGGGGAAGAATGAAGCATCTTATGAATCTGCGGTTCGTAACATCAACGTCACGCCCAGCTCAAGAGAAATCTACAATTCGGAGTTGGAAGTACTTCTTGATCGCTGATATGGGACCCTCGAACAACGGGAAGTGGCGGCCTACGGGATGCAGGTGCCGGTCAAAAGGCGTGCTGGGACTCCCAACGCTTCAGCACTTCAGGGGTTCGTATGCAGCCGGAAGAGTCGCCACGATCACAAGTTTGTGGATTCCAAGCGACGTCAGCACCTGATCCCAGCTTTGAGAACGCCGCGACAGGCATATGCGTGACACATAAGCGGACGCGGGAAATTGTGCGCATAAGCGAAGGTTCAGAACGCTCAAACCCTAGATCTAGAGCCCGACACTCAGATAGAAACCCGTCAAAGCAACGCTGAGTGTAGGTTCGCGGAGCATGCATGGTCTTTACCTCCTTAACGAAGTAGTCCACTGTCGGTTGCAACCCGGCCTCGATGTTCTTCACGAAAATTTGAGGGTGACGCCGCGCAATGTCGACCACCTTAGACTGCGGTATGCCGATCGTTTCCGTCAAGAACTTGACCTGCGGGTCAAGGAAAGGGGAAAAGGGGTTGAGCTGCCAATTGAGAGCAAGGTAATGAGGTTTCATTGAGATGTTTTTTTTCTTGAGTAAGATTGGAACTGGGTTTGTTTGTGGACAATGGAATTAGACCTCTGCGAAGCAGGCGACATCTCAAAATAACAATGAGAGCTGGGGGATGACGTACGAAGGCTGATTGCCAATGGACATCTGGAGTGAAAGAACACCATTGGGACGATTATCTGGAACCAGTCAAGGACATGCGAAAAGTATCCCCTACTCAAGGGTTAGCTACTTGATATATACTCAAGGGTTGGCCGTCAATAGCAAGTCTTCAACGAATGTACATGGACATGCGGAAGTCGTAGCCTTCTTAAAAGACGTTGCATTCTGCAATGCAAGGTAAACCTTTCAAGGGGGGTAAAGGCAAACTCAGACGAGCATCTGAATTTGCAGATACAAGAGCGTAAAGATCCCCTTTTGACTAAGCCGGCAGCCTTTCCCCACACCTACACCGCCTGGAACATGAGCTGGTCAATGTAGCTACTGGATGATCAAGCAATTGAGGTCTCCCAATTCGCCAACACCAAAAATGGGTCAAGAATCACTTGTTTGACCTCAATATGCGTGGATCGCGCAGATAATACATCCGTCGGCAGGTCAGGTTTTGCAGGTTTCGCAGCTAATGGCAAAATTGGCGGTCGCCCCTCACTTTGGAGTCCAGTGTCTCCTCTTTGACATACAGAAGCGACGGGTTCCTCATGATGACGTCTGCGATGCCGTCCTCTGGCACGCCCAGCCGCTGCAGGAAAGCGCACTTGCTGACGTCAGCACACCGGCCTCGTT
The DNA here is from genome assembly GCA_000708835.1 of Klebsormidium nitens. Classification (NCBI taxonomy): domain Eukaryota; kingdom Viridiplantae; phylum Streptophyta; class Klebsormidiophyceae; order Klebsormidiales; family Klebsormidiaceae; genus Klebsormidium; species Klebsormidium nitens. The sequence goes on from DF237502.1 coordinate 20,375, forward strand.
GCCAACACGCTCCAGCTCGTTCGCTTTGCTGGCATCAGCACACGCAGCTCGTCCTGTTTGCGGACGTTGGAGCGCCGGTGCCTGTCCCTTCGCTAACGTCAGCGTACGAAGGTGGTGCGCTTGACGGATATAGAATCTCGCGCTCTGAGAGAAACAAAAGTAGCGGCGAACTCCAACAAGCTTGGGCCTACCTTGAGGAAGTCAATCCTTGGCTGCATGACCCGGTCGACTCGCAATCGCAGCACGTTGGGCTGTCGCAGGATCAAGGAACGGATGCCGTTTCCGTCCACCCCGATCGACCTCAAAAAGTCGACGCGCGCTTTCACTGGCGCGACGCTCAGACGAAACGTGCTGGCGGTCTTGTTGAGTAGCTTCGCCAGATCGGCCCGGTCAAGGCCCAAACTGCAGCAGAGACAGAAGGCACGTCATTACGCAACAGCTGGCGTCAGTAAAGGAAAGTCGACACGTGCGGTTTAATGGCTGAGACGCTTAGCATTCTTCCTGAGTAGCTTTTGCTAAGCCGGCCCAATTAAGGCCCAGAATGCGGGAAGAACACAATTGACGTCGTCAGCTAATAGCTGACGTCAGCACGGGAAACTGATTGCACGCTTTTGCGAAACAACACGGAGAAGAAAATTCTGCAGTGGGGTTCGAGTGATCTCGGCAAGACAGCCCGACCAAGCTCTGGCTGCATATCCAAACCGGAGAAAGGTCGAGCCATCGTTTGCAATCGGCGTGCTACCTTGAATGCCTTGCAATATTTTGCGGCGGAATCATACGGGCCGAGAAATGCTAGGGTTCTCATCGAGTAGCTCCGATGAGTCACAGAGAGGAGGGACGGAACGAGTAACGATCTGATTACCTGCCGCAATCCACTTTTGGGCCAAGAATGAATCCAACGGTGTCTCTCTTACCTGTGCAAGTAGCGACACATCAGCCGGGTCTCGCCAGGGAGCCCCAGCGAGCGCCACACTTCGTCTGCGGCCTGGTCTTCGAAAGAGAACGACGTCGATGCTTCGACCTCCTCTTCCTCGGCCTGAAATTCGTACGCAAGAGCTTCAGTAATCTCACGAGGTATTGTCGCTCTCCCCGACAGAAAATTGTAAGCTTTTTGTCCAGGCGGTGAGTGCTACATAGCCACAGAAGTGATGCATCGATCATGGCATCGCACGGAATCTGACTTACTGTTTCCCCCACACGACGTAGAATCAAACCCAAAAATGAGAGTCTCGAGCTGACCATTGACTATAATCTGCTCCTTGCCACCGACGCAGTTCTGGTTGCTTTGATCAATACACTTGGAAAGTCAGCCCTGTCCCGCATCTTTGTTTGAGTGATGCGAAAGTGCAGCATCCTAGAAAGTGGAGACTTTGAGATGCTGACTACGGTTCACAATCAACGAAAAGCTGTGGCCCGTTGATTGCAGTGCTTGCAACGTCGCAGCCAAGCGGTTCTCTGATCTTCAAGTTTCAAGAGCAGACAGAAAGTGTCGGCCGTCAGCAGTATCAAAAGACTGAATCGGACCAAGCCTGTGAAACAGATCGATTCCGGCAACCTCTCCGGTTCATGGAGAGTCTTTCCTCCCTTCCCAACGGTCAGAAGCGGGCCCCCAGCTTCTGCGCTCATACGCTGCTAACAATGCTTGGGACCAGAAGCAAAACACTAGGAAGGGAGTCTTTCAAGTAGGGAAAGCACTGACACGCAGAAACAGAAGGGTGATCTCTAGTAGAAATCGAGGGGTCATACTTGACCCAAACGCGAGTTATAAGAGGAGTCAAAGATTCATACTTGGTTCTTACCTGGGGGAAGAGGAGCAGTCGCTTCAAGCACCCCGGCCGCGCATGGGCCGTCCCGCACCCGCCTTTCTTGAGCCGCCGGCACACCTCACACCGCCTGCCGGAGTAGCTCTGGGGCTCGCTCTTCGGCTCGGCTTTCGCCTCGGTTTCCTGCAATTTGAGTTCTTCCTTAGGTGCAGGTTTATTTGCAGAGCAGAGTCTGTGAAAGTTGACGTCTAGTTGGTACGTGGTTCGTCGGACGGAAGCTGGGCTTCGATCGAGATTGAATGCAGGATATCCAGAGAGAAGCAGCGCAATTTTGGGAACCATCATATGATGAAGATGCAGTTCTGGCGTTCAGTCGTCTTCCGGACATGGGCTTCCAAAAAAGAAGAAGAACGGAGTATAATTGAGAGGTCAGTTGCTGCGTCTCAACAACAGGACAAACCAGTGAAGTAAGCAACGGAGCTGTTTCGCTGATGTTTGAAGACGTTACGTGAGGGTGTAACCGCGTGAAGGTAGAATGCAGGGAATTGGAGAATCATCAAAGCAATTGCCAACTTTTTAAACAAACGCGTGCTCTCACCAATTCCAGATCCTCTTCATTGTCGTCCGCCTCTAGATGCAGCGGCAGCCCCGCCAATGCCAGCTGGCTCTTCCTTTCTAGCGCCCTCCTTCGATGATCCTCATGCGTCTTCGCCTTGTGCCGTTCGCGCTTCCAGGGGGGTCGCTGCGCCCCCCTTTCTCCCCCCCGCTGCTTACTGTAAATCGGCACCGCTGGTGCCACGTCAGCATCCCCGCCCCAATGAAGAAGGTCCACCGATGTCCTCTCGGCAAAGTCCGAGGCTTCAAGGATGCGGGAGGTGGCAACACGTGTCGCCCCCCGGCGGGCGCTGACGTCAGCGGTCTGTCGAGCGGGGCTGACGAGGCGCTGACGTGGAGGGGGCTGTTGTCGCTGGGGCTGGAGGATTGGGGCATCGGGATCGAGATCTGCGATAATTTCGCTGGAGGGGGGTGGAGACCCGAGCTTCTTAGGAGGGGGGGAGAAGGGAATATCTTCGTCTGGCGTCTCGGAGTCACTCAGGCTTCCAACGTCAAACCAGTCTAGGGGGTCCGACTCCTCATCATCCGCTGACGTCACTGACCCGCTTTCAGGGTCGTCGGAACGCAGTTCGATGCTCCTCGGCCCCAGTGGGGCCCCCCGCTGAGATGTAGCTTTTCTACAAACACTGCTTTCGATAACTTTATCCCTTTCTGCTTGCAAAAAGTCGTTTTTTGGCTCAAAAGGCATGCCTATGGCTGGCTCCGCATTGCTGACTGCTTTACGGAGGTGCGCTTTTCGACCTACAAATTCAGCTGAGCGCCCAGACGAGGACGGGACCCCGTCCATTGGGCCGCTGCTAGCCCCCCTCTCCCATTCCGCTGAAGAGGCTTGGCTCTCTTTTTGAGAGGCCCCTCCAAGCTTCTCAGCCACCGCATCAGAATCTGTCCTGTAACCAAGATCCTGCTTTCCGCTTAGTTTGCCACCCTTCATTTGTCCGCTCCTTTCATGCTGCTCCCCTGTACTTTGCTCCGGTGCCTTCGCCCCTTGACCACGCCCGTATGCCCTCTTTGCCGTCCCCTCAGAGTTTTCTAACTTTGCCTCCTCCCCTAACAGGGGCCCCAGCTTGGCAAAAGGTGATGTGCTGCGCTTTCTTCCGTTCGCATTTGGCGCAGTTTTTTCCCCACTCCTAGGGGCAAGTGGGGCACGAGCAACCTTTTTGGCCCCCCCATTTGCAATTCTCTGGTGACTAGTGTCTTCAGTGTTCACTTCTTTTGCTGCCTTCTTCGCGGTCTGCAAAACACGTTTGTGACCAATTTATCTGACACGTTAAAATTCCTAGTATCTTGCAAATCCAGGAACTAACAATCGGGTTGAGCAGCAAGTACGGGAAGAGACGCCTCCAAAAAGTGGGGCACATTCTAACATCAAGGTTAAGAAGCAGTGCAGACAATCACTCAGGGTTTCCATGTTTCTATGTAGAATTAATTGTCAAGGTGACTTTTCAAATGCGCAGCAACAGCTAACCCAGTGTGTTCCCTTCAGCAGGGCACTTAGCACACTACAGTCGGAATGGATACTAGAAAGTCTGCAGTACGCAGGTTTGACATCTTTGTCGAAAATAGGTTCTGCAAGGGGAAACAAAGACATGAGCTGTAGACTTACCACCACTTTTGGGGACACGTCGAACATGGGCGCTTGGTGCCTTTCATTTGTGCGCCCCGACTGTGTGTGCACACTTCGTACTCTCTCTGTCTGCTTGCCAGCAGGTCGAGAAGATAAGTAACTCCAGCGGCAGGATGAAAACACGCTGGACTGCCTTCCAAAACTGCTGCTAAAGTCCTGCAAAGATACAGGCGATGCGAACCGTGAAAAGCCAGTAAACTCTGCCGTGATCTTTGCAGAGTGAATAGCAATACAAAAATCAAGATGGGGACTGCCCACTTCTTACTAACAAGCGGACCTATCATGGTTGTACTGCCGGTGGTATTCGCACATAATCCTTCAGCTTACATCTAGCAGTTACTCACAGAAAAGTGCAAAGGCCAGAATGAGAAACCTTGGGGCTACTGAGAGCAAGCTGAAGCCTGCACTTGCTGCCAGATTGAAACTGCTGAACGTGGATAAGACATCTGGATTTAGTCTATCCACCACAAATCCTCCAACCAGAGCCATGGTATTAGAAGGCCAAAGCGCCTCATATCAGTACGATTGAATCAAGCTGGAGAAGCCAGTAAGAAAGGAAGATCTCCGAAAGACGAGACTAACATGCGCGCTTTTGGAGGCCGCTTCGAAGCCCCTCGCTACAGCGTCGGCGCGCATGGCAACTCCTCTGTGCGATTCACCATGTATGCCACTCTCCAATTGACTGCCAAATGTTTGCAGCAATGAACCTGGGCATTGCATGGAACAATTACAAGTGGCCTCCTAGCATTTTCTTCTAGCTCGAGATAAACTCCAGCTTCAAGGGCGCCATTGTCATTGATGCGTTTATCGACGAGAGGCTGTTCAAAGCCTGGGTTCAAAGACTAAGTACACTGTGACTTAGTACTAACTAGTAGTTGCACAGGTAACTTTTTTGCAGTTCAGGGTGCCATTGCCGCAGAAAAATCCTCTGCACCGTCGGCTCTTACCGTTATCACTAGTTACATGACACTAGCTTGCCGACAAACCAGGTCGATTTTGCCGGTTCTGACGACATGCCAGCTCGATTTTCGCCATTGTTGATCTAACGCAAGTTTGACGGTTTTCCGCTCCGCAGTGTTAAACCCTGCAACTAGAAGGGAGAGCAAGTTGACGGGATTTCTGACTCACGTTTCTTTCCGGGAGCTTGTGGACCGTCCGTTGGAGGTTTGCTTTTATGTTGGAATCATCGAGCGGACGAGGTGGGACGAGCTAGGTTCCTCAGGGGTGCGTACCTTTGACGTAAAAGCTGATGTCATTACAGTGCCCCCACACGAAGACCAGCTCAGCAAGAAAGCTCAAGAATCAAGATCCATCAATCGCTGCATTGCATGCCCAGCTATCCTCGCCATCAATCTTCTCCATGGCAGCTCAAGAATTGCTTCAAGAATTGCTTCTGGCCGGTGTTCCCTCGACAGATTGGCGGGCCCCGTCCTCTTTGAAAGGAGCTTGCTGCACAATCCTTCCCTGCTTGCCCTTCTTGGGACAGCAAGCTCCCAGCTTGTGATTCCGCCTGTGGCACTCCGGAAACCGCAGCATGCATAGCTGACGATTCATCCTGCATCAGGAAGGCAAGTCTATATTCTGAACTTTCGAATTTCGAATTTGCTGACAGCCTTCGCGATACTGCGAGCGATCTGGGTGCTGCTTCAGTACTTGCACAGCCTTCATGAAGGTTGTGGTTGGCGAGAAGAGGGCTTGCTCTAACATGCATTTGATTTGCTCAGGCTACCCACGCTGGTCACTACCAGCGTGCTTTTGTGAATACGTTCATAAAAAGCTCCTGTTCTGACGGGCGGTTGAGAATTATTAGATTGTTGGGGCAGCTCAATTGTAGCCTTTTGCAATCTACAAGAAGACTCCAATCACAGCAGCAGAGGCGTGCAAGGTTGCCTTCTCGATGGCAGCTTGTTAGAAAGACAAATAAAGCAGTTGAGGCAAGGAGTTACTTCAGTTCTTTATAGTTGCCATTCTGAGGATGTGAGGAAGAGTCAACTGATGACTTGTGACAGATCAATCGAGAAGTCTGATGCATGAATCGGCTTTCTCAAGCGCCCTATGCTAGCTCCATATGCAACAAGAGGGGAAACCTTTGGAGTAGATCAAATACTGTTGCTATTTTGTGCTGTTTTGCAAATCGCTACAATTAAGTTCACCTTCAGATCTCAGTGTTGATTGTTATAGAAGAAGGGCCTAACGCTCCCTCATGAGGACACCACACTGAACGCGATTCGGTTTTCCTCTTGCAGGTTGCATTCACCTGGGATAAAGCAGCGACTGGGGCTCTTATCATTCCAATCTGGTTATACATACCTCAGACATGCAAGTGGCCCCCATGCTTGATTCAAAAGCAGGAATGTGAACTTCGAGCAGAGAGCTGATTGCGATGTAAGTACCCTGTGGATCAAACTCAACAGGGCTTATAACTTTCCAGATTTTAAAATGGCCCTCATGCAAAGCGTAGGTCGATCCGTCAGCAGCAGGCTGGGCATCCTGACTGGAAGACAAGCGCTTCAATCAACAAGATGGATCGCGGGCCCAGCAATGGACCTCTGCAAAGTAGATCTGCCCAGACGCATGACACTCCAAAACTCAAGCGTCTCTGAAGGCAGCCAGACTTTCAAGCTGGCGTCAACAAGCTTCTGTAGCTCGTTCCCTGGACCTTTAAGCGAAGAAAACGGTTTGCCGTCAACCAGTTCCTCTGTGTTCAAGCCTCCAACACGTCCACTTCCTGCCTCCACACCAGGACTGTTCGTGTCACAAGCAGACGCGAGTTACCTCTCTCGCTTTTCATCCTACCAATTCTCAACTTCCCTAGCTCATACACAGCCCTCCCAAGTCTCAGCATTTCACACCACGCCAGTCCCAGCTCAGGAGATACAGCCTGAGCATAGGGGTGCAGCAAATGCTACAGAGAAGAGCGTCACAGGAGAGCCGACCGGCACCCTCGGTCCCACAAGGGCCAATCAAAAGCCGCGGCTAGTAATCCTTGGAACGGGATGGGGGGGTTGCCGGCTGGCGAAAGATTTGGACACACGATACTGGGACATTGTGGTCATCTCACCTCGGAACCACATGGTGAGCAGAAATCTAGTTCCTTTTCGAAAGCTTTCGAAAACAGAACAGTAAGCTTCTCCGTTTCTCTCTGGATAGGGACCGGTTGGAAGCTAACCTTCAAAGAGTCGGAAGCTCGTTTGGGCTCCATACAACGTTCCGATCCGACTGTTGATCCACATTGCTGTGCGTAACGTTTGGAAGTTTGAAGCTGACACGTCATGGTTTGCTAAGCTGGGCACTATATACTGCAGATTTTGATCGTGTCACGATAATAGTCTATCTCTGCCCCTTCCCCGTATAGTTTCAAGTATCAGCCATTCCTGTCTGTTGTAGTTCGAACCGCTTTGCTAAACGTGTTTGCAGGTGTTCACTCCTCTCCTCGCCAGCACATGCGTGGGCACCCTGGAATTCCGTTCCGTGGCAGAACCAATCCGCTCCATCAAGCCGGCGGTCGGAAAGCTGCCCGACTCCTACTTCTTCCTGGCCAAGGCTACTGCAGTCGACGAAAAGAACCACGAGGTAACATCAACCACTTCTAATCCATCCTATAGAACAGGTTCCCATTCCACTCCCCCTGCCAAAGATTGTAGGTGCCCCGATACTTCATATTATGCTTTTTGTAGCCGTTCGGAGTGATGTCAAGAACGTCGTAAGCTGGTTAGGGTCAGGGTCTCAAGAGGTGAAATTGTCTATTGCTAGCGTTTGTAATAGTTGGAGGATACCAAGGCAAACGTTCGCCCTTTCACTTTCTGCATTCCTCCGGTTTCTTATTTATCTTTCTAGATGCTCTGTGGAAGGACGATTGACGGTAGAATGTTGCCAGGTAGCGTCGAAAGCACTAAGATTCATTGCCCACCTTCAAGGTCGTTTGCATACCTGTGGCGGGTTTTGTTTCTCTCCTTCTGCCCCTGACCGGCTTAGTGTAACCAGGACAAGGCTAATTCTGGCACTAGACCTATGTTTATTTCGCCCGCTCGCTTGACTGTGGGACGCGATTCGATCAAGCGCGGGTGTCGAAACACAATATGGTGTGCGAACGCTTCAATCATCGCAGACAACCGCTTTTTCGCGAGGCTTCCATTACAAGAGAAGCGTGCATCTTACACAAAAAAGACCGAGCAAAGAGTCACTTGATTGTAGCCTAAACTTTTGGTCGCTTCGACTTGCGGAAAATCCATTAAAGGACTAGGGCCGGCTGCAGGCTGCAGCTCGCTACGACTCAAGAGGGGAAAGAGCAGCTCAGGTACTGGCGAAAGAGCACCTTGCACCGTGCTGAGAGTAAGAAGCAAACGCACGACCAGGAGCACTGGGCTGCTGAACGACTAGGACGGATTCCAAAATTAGCTGAATCGGTCCGATACAGTGTAACCCCTAACCTGTAGGTGCTGTGCGAGGCGGTAACAGACAAGCCGGACGAGCGGTGGACGTTTCGCGTGGCGTATGATAAGCTGGCGGTGGCCACGGGGGCCGAGGCGACGACGTTTGGGATCAAGGGGGTCTGGGAGCACGCCATCTTCTTACGCGAGGTTGGAGGTAAGAGAGTTGGGTACCTTGTTTGGAGTGAAGTATTTTAGTTTGGCTCAATTAACGCTCTTCGTCTGACGGACTGAAGCTGGAGTCTTTCTTGGACAGCCCGAGTGGTCGGGGTTTTCTAAGGTTGACGGCTCTCCAAGCCTTGTTTCACCTGATCCCGATTCCGTTGGCAGATGCCCCGACGATCCGGCGAAGCTGCTGCGGAACCTGGTTCGCTTTGCTGGAAAAGCTACTGACCAGTTCTCCTCTCGTTGCCAGAGCCTTCGCAATGACAGAAGTCAAAACCGTTTAATTCTCACACGGAACATGATTCCGGTGGCAGATGCGATGGCGATCCGGCGGAAGCTGCTACGAATCTGGCCAGAGCGACATGCCGGACCTCCCCTGATCTTACTCCCGTTGTCAGACCTTTTGCACGCAAAGACACAAGGTCAAAGCTCTCAAAACTGTATCTGCTCCACCCGCCTTCACTTATCCGTTCACAAGCCATCGTTCCGGTGCAGATGCGATGGCGATCCGGCGGAAGCTGCTCTTGAACCTGGTCCAGAGCGACATGCCGGGCCTTCCCCCGGCGGAGAAGCAGCGGCTGTTGCACGTGGTGGTGGTCGGGGGAGGGCCCACCGGGGTCGAGTTCAGCGGCGAGCTCAGCGACTTCATCCGGACGGACGTGAAGCGCAAGTTCAGCCACGTCAAGGATGACATCAGGGTGACGCTCATCGAGGTGACGAGTTCGCGGGAACCTATGAATCTAGCTAAGTTGAGGGGAAGCTTGCAAGTGCGAGAAAGAACGGCTGAGGGGTTGACGCAAAGCGGTCGGGTTAGATGGTAACGCCTCGTATGGACCGGCTTGGGATTTGACGCTTCGTTGGATCGTAAATCAATGTACCAAGTCGCACTATGAAGCCCATCGAAGTTTAAGTGCAGTTACTGCTGAAGAGAGAAATTGCATTATTTTGAGAAGGACGAAGCAGTGACTTTTGAGGACGAGTTTCGCCGGGAAGCGTTGTAACTCTTCGTACGCGAACGATAGTACCGCCAATCCAAACTCCTCTTTGCAGGCTCGGGAGATTCTGAACACGTTCGACGTTCGGCTGCGCGAGTATGCGACCGCGCAGCTGCGCCGGGCGGGAGTGGAGCTGCGGCAAGGGACGGTCAAGGTGAGAAACGGTGCCGTGAAACCCGAGAAATTTCAAAGTCCCAATATCGTAAAAGGCGCATACCCCCTTCGTGTCTCGAACTTTTGTACTCAGTCTAGTCAAATTGCTAAAAGATACGTTCTCGGGCCGTCAGATCAGGCTTCGAGCATTCGCGGGTGCCTTGTATGTTCTTGTCGGACCAACAAATCTTAGGCGTCCCTACCTTGTCGTGTGGTCCCAGTTGCTCGTCTACAAAGGCACATTTCGATGAAAGGGCGTGGGTCAGACCTTGACCAAATATTTGAGCCTTCTGCAGCATGCGTGTGCTCGACAGGAGACGCAAGCGCGACAGTTGGCATTTCCACAGCCGCTGTTCCGTATGCCGTCACTCTTAGCTTTGGTCAGAACTTATAGTTTCAGGGGGTGCCTCATCGAACATGACCTCACAAGCTGAACCGATTCAAAAGTGAGAGTCTTGTGGTGTCCTTGGTGAAGCATGAGCACTCCATTTTTGGTTGGCACAACCTGTCACCCCGTGCGGGAGTCAAGGGCCGCCAATGCTACTTCGAAAAGCATTCACCAAACCTCTTCCTTGTTACTGGAGGTCAACAACGAACAACTCACCCTGAAAATCGGCGCGGGTCCCTAGCGTTTGCTGTCGGGGTTGTTCCACATCTGAAAAAATGACGAAGTGAAATTTGCTGTCTAAGCGAGATACTTACCAGCTTGTTTGGTCTTTCATAACAGGAGGTGAGCGACAATCACATCACGCTCAACGACGGCACGACGGTGCCTTACGGTGTCCTGGTGTGGTCCACCGGGGTCGGGCCTAGTCAGCTCGTGAAGGGGCTACCGTTCGAGAAGTCGCCCCGGGGGAGACTCGCCGTAGACACTCGGCTCAAAGTGGTGCGTAGTTGACTCGTGGGCTCGTTCAAACGCCACTAGGGTCCACTGATTTCAAGACCAGAATGTGGTTTGTGTAGTTACCATGGTCGTTCGTTCAGTGTGCTCTTTTTGCGCAGTTTGTTGACGAATTACTCAGGGACTGTTGTATTTACGATGCTCGTTTCTCCTTCCCTCACCAGTTCTTCACCAGTCCTTCATCCAACTCTTGTGTGTAAACCCAGCTTCAAGAGAGCGTTATCCCAGACTCATGAGCCGCTATCGCATGACTTCTACCTCGTCAATTAAATTGTGACCCTGATTAGTTCCCTTCTCGAAATCCGAGTTCTTTGCACCGGTCCTGCGTTCGGGTCTGGCCTGCGAAGTCCTTGAAAATCCTTCGCTGGTCAACAGTTCGCGTTTCCGATCAAATATCCTTGTGTCACCGCTCTTTATCTGTACGTTGACGTTGTATCGGAGGTCGGGTGGGCTGAAATTTTGATAGAGCATCTTGGGTGGGAAGAATCTCCCTGTAGGCGTCTCTCAATGACGCTGCTTAGCGACACACATTCCGTCGGAGTGAGTGTTCTATGAGATGTCGAACATGTGCTTTATCCGGCAATTGCAAAACCGGAGGCTTCACTTATGTAGTTGCTTAGGGGGACCGGTCTTGACGCCCTCCTTGTAAAGTAAACAAGAGACTGCAAAATCCAAAGAAGCCTCAAAAATGTAAAACGTTTTGAACTTCAAATGTATTGGCCGTGCAGGTGGGCGCGCAAGACGTGTACGCTTTGGGAGACTGTGCGGGGTACGCCGGTAACACGGGATTGGCGGAACTGCCGGCGTTAGCACAGGTGCGGCTCCGCCCCGCGGCAGGCCTCGTTGTGGACCCTCACCCTTCTCCTTTCCTAGGCTTGCAACTTTTACTTGTACATCGAAGGCCGCTTGCTAAGGAACGCTAATGTTTGTGCATAGAAGAGGCGTTCTGCTCCTGTAACGGAGCCAGAGCGCGTGCCTTTCATCGTGCGGCTCCCTCCGTGGGCTCAAAACCAGCTCCGACGACCTAGACGGGGCGTTTGGGATTGACGTGGCGCTTTATGGCGCGTTTCACTGAACCCGCACAGAATTCCGTGCGGGTCTTCCCACGCCCCGTAGTCCCAGCACAATCTCGACACCGTCACAACACCTAATCTATCTGCAATGTCAGCTCTCAGCGATCTGTGCTTGTTTTTAGGTGGCTGAGCGGCAGGGCAAGTACTTAGCCCGCGCTCTGAACGACTTGGGCCGGCAAGGGCTGGGCCGGCGGGGCGGCGCGCAGCCGCAGACGGAGCACGCCGAGTTCGTGTACCACCACCTGGGGAGCATGGCATCGGTCGGATCGTACAAAGCGCTCGTCGATCTGCGGCACGGCTCAAAGGTAAGGGAGGCGTTCGACGATACGTTTCTTTCCGTGTCCGCTCGCCTTTTAACAGGTTTTTTGCCCAAGCGCTTTGGTTTGCGCGCTTTGTTGGTTGTTGCCCAAGCTCGCTTTTGCCCTGACCGCTCTGGGAGCTTGAGTTCTGTCCTCTTTCACCTCGCGCTCCCGTTAGTACGTGATTTTGGATTTCTCCCTGCCGGCTCAGAGTATTTGAAAGAACCTCCAAGCATCCGTAAAGCCTTTTAAGTTGTTTTGCTCACGCCGCCCGCAATCGCAACACGTTTTTCGTAAAGCCCTCCCAAGCAGGGCAGCAAACGGACCCTTCACGGTTGGCGGAGCTTCTTCCTCGATCCATGTCTGGCTTTTTTAATTGCTCGCAAGCTGTTTGAACCTAGCTGCTTTGACGCTGCTTGATCTCTTGTCCGCCAGAAGGAAATCCGGTGCCATAGTCCTGGTCTCAGCCTTAAAGACGAGGGGCATCCAACTGCGCCGAGTCAGCTACTTGCGCATGCAGTTGTCACCGACTTTTGCAAATGGAATCATCAGCTCCGTTCCGCAGATCCTAGAGCGAGCTTCGTGACCTTTGGGTACTTGCGTTCACCGAAATTTCTCTCCGCCTGTTCCGCCTGTTTCGTCCGCTCTAGATGGTCGACTTCAGTAATTCGAGCTCAGCGATTTCGTTAAAGCTCACACCTGCCCTTTCGTCTGCATCCGCTTTGAGCCCAGCCCAAATGGAAATATGACCGAGCCCGTCCGGGTGCAAATGCATCAGGACTGAAAGTGCAGTGACAACAAGAGCAGAAGATAAAAGGGTGACGCTTTGTCTTGGTGCAGGGTCCTCTGTCCCACCTCACACTGACGGGCTTCAAGAGCTGGTTCATCTGGCGCTCCGCCTACCTGACACGTGTCGTCAGCTGGAGAAACAGGCTGTACGTGGCGGTCAACTGGGCGACCACCTTTTTGTTCGGGAGAGACATCTCCAGAATATAGATCACGTGCCTGGGTGCTTCTGCAGAGGCCATGGGAATTCCAAAGGTCCCGTTCAATTTTGGACAGAAAAGCTGGAACTGTGGAATCGCACGCCTGCATGTGATTGCTTTTTTCTGAACTCGATCAATACTGTAAATAGGTTACCTAACATGCATAACTATTGAAAGTATTTCAGGAGCGTCCTCCCCGGCCGCCATCGTATAGGGGACGGCCCTTAAAAGAGCCTAATAGACTTCAGAGAAAAATTCACCTCTGTGCCAGATTCGGTCGGACAGTCGCTTCTCGAACCTGGAACTCGGAAGCCTACAGTACAGGCCAAACTTCGATAGACAATCGATGTGACTTGTATGTGGACGCGCCCAGTCACCGTACGTCATGCAATTATTAATTGAATTGCTAGCAGCTAGCTATACTATGATAGGCTGAAATCTGCAATTAGCATTTCTGCAGAAATTGAGCGGCCGGCCCCCGAGTCGACTTGGAACCCGGGCCTGAACGTTCCGTTACTA
>DF237502.1:34177-58923 GCA_000708835.1 Klebsormidium nitens
TGTAAGTTAATTCTCGACAAGAAGCCTTGAAGCCGGCCACCCTCTCAATATAGTGTATACGGTGTAGCCTATACTCAATACTATATGAACTTATCGCTAGCGCTATAGCTACTAGGCAAGAGCCTGCGGAGCTCTACCAAGTAAGCATCATTGCTATTGCATGCACATATATGACGTACGTGCAGTACGGTCCGATATGTACAAGCTATGTAGACGGTATAACATGCATGTTCAAACCATATTGAGCCACATATATAGCATACATAGTACTGCGCTAGCTAGAGCTATAGCTGAGCCCTGCATGAAGTTCCGATCATTCAATCGGATCGGGTCGATCCAACGTCCGCGACGATCTAGCTACAGCCTGTAGGCTAGGCCTGGCCGCAGCAAGGCTAGGCCCGCGTGCCAGCGGCGCGGCCGGGGTCACTTGCACCTGGCAGCATGGCCGCCCTGCGGGCCACCGCTGAGTCGGCGCCTCGCGGGCCGGGCCGCCCGGGTACGTCGATATCTGATTCATAAGTCCCGGCTGCCGACCCTCGTTAACGTACATGTGTTTCCCAGTGCAGGCTTGTGTGGCCGCGCCGCCTAGCTCAGCAGGCTGCCTGGCTCCAGGCATATGTGGTACGGCTTGCCACCGACACCGTGGCATCACTTTGAATGCCTGACCCGGCCTACTAAGCTCTTTTACCCACTGTATACTAGCCAATCAATGCGTGGATTGAAGTTTGTCTATACCGTACATGTAAATCTGTACGGGGCTACCGAAATCTTTCGATACTTTCAATGCATCAAGAAACCGAACCCAGTCCGGTGTCATTATTCTGTCTGCCCTTGATTCATTTGCACAACGGACAATTGTATGCAATGATGAAGGTGGAGCACGTTGGTCCTTTAAAGACGAGTGCTGGACCGTTAAGGCCACCGGACGACCCCGCAAGTAATTGATAGGTAAGACAGTGGAACCTCTGTCCAGCTTGAATGTGACTTCAAGGGTCAACTGACGAAAGTTCTTGAGGCGGAACTACAGGACTTGTAAGCGGCTAGAGAACTCCACAAGTGGGTCGTGATTCGTGAACATAGCCTGATCTGCTTTGTCTGAAGTTGGCAACGAAGCTTCGTTCGGGGGTGGACCTACTTCTTGAAGATTGGTTCTAGACAGCGATTAAACCGACATGTGATTTCAAAACGGAAAGCTCGAAAACCTAGAATTTTCTAAGCCAACTGGTCTTCGCCCTCGACCCATCCCACAGGAAAAGCAACAAAAGACAGCGTTCGTGTATATGGGCATTTGTGGGGCGACTGTCTTTTGACCGAAGATGGTTGTCACAGGGCGCAACACAGCTTCGAGTCAACGGAGGACAGGCAGATGGCGAAGGCCTGAGTGGCCGTGAAAGGCGGCCTGCAAGACACAAGCACTTCTATTATCTATTTGCAGTTCCAAGGGTAGATAGTGATCGATCTATAAGAGTATCTGAGAGCCAAGTGGTACGAAACTGTCGGCATGTTTTCTTGAGTCTGGGATACTAGGATCTCGTCCTGTAGACACGGTCCAAAGGAACTACGTTGCTTAAGCGTTCTTCCGGAAAGGAGAGGAAGAGACAAAAGTTACGACAGAAGCAGGCTCTTTTGTGATCGCTCAGGCAGTAGAGCGCTTGACTGAACGGCCTGCCTGACGAGTGGCCCTCAAGTGGTGTAATCTCACATTTGACAGTTGACGTGCCCATGATACAGCAATACAACCTCGTCCCTTGTTTGTCGATAGCTCTCCAGTCCAGTACTTTCCTGATAAGATCCAACCAGTCTCGCACAGTGTGACACAGCGTGAGACCTCACCTGAAGTCCATCACGAAGACGTCTTTGCCGACCTTTCCAAACAGCAGCAAAGTGCGGTCCTCCGCGGCCTGGAGAAACGTAAGCACGCCGTCAAGTTGGAGCGGAAAAATGAAGTCGCAGCTGTGTGTCTGCGCTGCACGAGTCGTCGTGGCCGAGCAAATGCCACAGGAGCTTCTACACAGTTCTAAAAGCTGACGTGACTCAAATGCACATGTATCAGAGGGAAAGTACGAAAGGGAAGCCTAAGATACGAACACTTTAGCAATTGCCTGCGGTCAGACAATCAAGCGACCGTCTGTTATTAGACTAGAGGCGAAGTTCGAAGGATATACCCATATCAATATTCTGACAGAGAGATCGGCGGCACATTGAAAGAGGTCCCTGGAATCTAAACAGGGACAACTGCACATCAGAGCATGAGAGCCACGTGGCAGCCTCACCTCGGCCACGAGCTGGAAGTTCTTGACGGACTGTTGGATGCCCGCGCCATCTTTCGCACGCCCGCCGTAGTTGATCTCGAACCGCTTGTGCTCCTGCACGTCAAAAAGTTGACACGTGTCAAGGACATCGGGCATGTCCACGAGGCGAAGCAGTTGGAGGGACGTCAAGGCAGTGTCCGGGGTTGAATTGGCTTGATGATACTTTTGCTTTCATGGCCGGTCGGCGGATGCAGAGCTCCGCTGTTATGAAGGCCGTTAAGATTCCTCCCGCGGAGTGCCGGGATTGAGTCAACAATCCGCAGAGTGGGTTTGACCTCCTGCTTTAGATTGCTCCTGGCAACCTGGAGAAATGCGCCAAGGTCACGCATAAGCCTCGCTAAGCTGACAAAGCGTTTGCTGCTCGAAGAATAGCACTTCTCTGGCTTAAGAAGCTCTCCCGTTAAAGCTGGACACACCGGAAGTTGCGGACAATTCGCCCCACGAGGACTGCCGAGCTTTGAAATGGAGACTCGTCAGGATCGCTTGCCTGGTTGAACAGGGGGGCCTTGGAGACGAGGGCCAATGGTGGCTCTTGCGCGCCGTCAGTCACGGGCAGCGTGACGAGCATGCGGCGGGACGTGGGGGCCAGGCTGGTCGCCGTCGTGGCGTACCTGGAACAACCGGAGAATACCCTTAGCTCTTCTGCCAGCGTCTATTCTGCCGCTAACGCCAAAAAAGCGTTTCAGAAAGCCGGACGGAAGCCAGTACAGTCGGGTAAAGAGTGACGTCAGCTCTTCAAAATTCGAGTCTTCAACACCTTTTAAAACACCTTCGTTTATCTCCCGTTCTTGCATTATCCAGTATTCATGCAAAGAGCCGTTCTGCACCAGATCGGTCGGACGTGCAAAACACCATTGCAAGGAAGCCGGACAAGTCCCCTTCCTAGCAATGTGATTGCCTTTTGATCGACTTAAGAAAAGAGGATTCAAAGACAGCCCTCAATTTCCTTCAAGGCCTTCAGAGTCTCAGAGAGACTTCGGCTCTTAATGGCGCCACTTCCACGTCATCACCATCTCACTGAGTAAAGCCCCCGGCCCGTAGCTTCACTCTCAAGTGACGAGAACAGAAAAGTCAGAGTGAGCGTCGAGATCTGACGAACGTTATCCGCTAATACCGACGGTTTCTCAATTCTGACAACTCGCACGGCAGATTGCACACGGTTTGGTGCCGTGAGATCAGAAAACAACTTGCACGTCCTACACCTTTTGACCTTGCCCTCACCCGATCTCCGCCAGCTTGTTCTCCTCGGTGATCTTGCCCTCCATGTCGCGCGCATGCGCGGTGTATTTGGACCCCACAAAGTTGGCCCGCAGCACGCAGCGCGGCCCTCCCTTCTCGCCCAGCTGCTCGGCGCTGTCCGCAATCACGAACTCGGACCGCCCCACGTGGCGCACGTGGCGGGCAACCAAGAGCTGACGGTCTTCCCGGCCCTCCCCCTCCTAAAAAGAGAGACGGCGACAATCTGAGATGGGGCGATGAAGCACTTCTTCATTTGACACGCAATCCTTCATTGGCTCCGGATAGGGAAGGTCAAAGCAGAACGAAGTCACAGTCGCAAATCGTCCGCAGGTGATGGACACGACAGAAACTGCCTCATACATGCAAATAGACGTTTGTATTGCTGATCGCGATCTGGCTGTACAGCCCTCAATTTGGCCACAGACCCGTTCGTACAGGACAGTAATCAGCATGTATTACTCGCTCGCTCAAAAAGCGTTGCTAAGCAAAGCCAAGCAAACAGAGAGAACTGCGAGCTCACGCTAATCCTCGAACAGTCTCGAATCTCAAATACGGTACGTAGCATGACAAGTAAACCTCAGCCGGAAGCAAAACCGGACGTTTTCAGAGTCGGTGCCACGTGGCGCTCACTTCGGTGAAGAGCGTGTAGAGCCCGCCGGTGCCCAGCTTGGAGGCGTGCTCGCGCACCACGTAGCAGCGGCACACCTCCACGTGCGACGGCAGCGGGCGGGCCACCAGGTCACTGCACAGCAGGGAGGAGCTCAGGGGTATGAGTGAGCTAAAAAGCGGCTGAAGCGAAATTGGTGTGCCCCAGGCTTAGTTTTGGTCGGTTATCCACGGGGTACGATCTTCGTCTCTCTGACGAAGGGCACACTAGGCAAGAAGCGGACCAAAGAAGCCGACCTAAGTGTTTGCCAGATGCGCTGGGCAGCAGAATGCCTTTGCGGAACGACGCCGCATCAAGGCTCTTCGCGATGATCTTGCACTCCCACTCACGATCCGTCGCGGTAGCTTGACAAGCCGAACAAAAAAGACACTGATTCAGCTTGCCGCCAAACTCACCAATTCACAACGGTTGGATGTCTCGCTACGGCATAGCAAGCAACAAATCGGGAAGTCAGCTTCAGGACTTTCCCCCTCAGGTCCACTGCAGGACCTGTTTCGAAGGAGGGATTCATGCAGACTGTCGAAAGTGAACCTGTCGGTTCGTTGTCCACCACTCCCACATTGAAAGTGTCACACCGGTCCTAGCTAGGTGGATACGGCAGCTGCAGAAGAGGGAGTCGTCTCGGCCGTGTCAAGTATTTAGTTTCTGCTAAGGGAAAGCTGCTGTGCTTACGCTGGCGACAGATGCGCCCAGGCGGAAGGCGGGTCCACGTCGCTGACTGCGGGCTCCCAAAGCGACGCCGCCTCAGCGGCCGCTTCAGGCTTGACGGGCACATCTGCAACGAATCGAAAGGACATCACCGAGTGTTGGTCTAGTGCAATGTTTATAGCTCCTAAGAGGAGAAGAACGATACTACAAACTTTCGTTAAGTCAGGACTGGCTTGCAATCGATGTGCTTCTCCATGCAACAAGAAAACACAAGGAACAGGTGCGGGTTCTGAAACCACAGAGTCGATCGCCATAAAACGTGGAGGGAAGAATGAGCAGAAGACTTCAGGTCGCTCCAAAAGCTTGGAGGACGTAGTCTCGAAAACGCCTGCCGAATGAAAGATTGTAGTCAACAGGCCTATTCAACGATGACTCTGTTGTCAGAGGCATGCGGAGAACAGTTGACAAAAGAGTCCGTCCGCAATGCATGACGCAACACGCAAATAGACTGCTGATAATTCCGAAGCTTGGTGAGTCAAAAATTCGGCAGAATGCATGTCCAGATTTCCACACCCCTTCCATTGTTCGAGAGGAAACTCAAACCTTTTCTCCGCGTCGAGCTGAACCATCAACGAAACCTTCAAGTTTACCTTTGGGGCTCATGTCGACGTAGTCCGCTGCCAGGGCGGGCTCTCTGTTGGGGTCCCTCAAGCTCAGCGCCCGGTCGAAGCAGTCCGATGATCCTCCCAAGCCGCTGGCACGTTTAGCTCCCGGGTCACCAGCACCGGCCTCGCCCTGCGTCATCTTGCTGACGTCACTGACAGGCGTGCTGACCTCACTCGCGTTCTCCTTGTCTTCGCCAACGTCCGGGGCGACTGTCTGTCGAAAGTCCGCGACCGGAACGGATTCCGTCCTGGTCCGGCGGAAAAGAAGCCGGGTTTTAACTGGGGAGTCTTTGACTGGGCTTTGCGTCACGGGGGCCGGGCTGGGGGGCTCGGAGCGAGAGGGCGCTACGTCAGGGCTACCCTGATTTCCCTTGTTTGGGTCAGCTTTTGCACTGCGGAAGCGCAGGGGCGTGAGGCTCCTGAACGCCTTGAGGCCCTCTTTGGCGGCGTTGCGCTGCTCCTGCGCTCGGTCAGTTACGGAGGCAGACCTGCCCCGTTTCGCAAACCCAGACTGGTTTGGGGACCCGGCTGGCGCCAAAAACGAGTTGCGCCCCGCATTCAGACCAGCATCGCCTGCCCCCCCTTGCTTTGCCGCTGGAACTTCCCCCCCTCGAGCACCTCGGAGCTCATTCACACGCGCCGGGAAGTACTTCTTGTTCGGGTCATGACGGGGCTTCAGCTGGTCAATGGGAACGGGCCCCTTGCGGGCGCGCGCCGTGGTCGAGGAAGCCTGCGCAGGTCTTTCCGGCGACTTTTGAGCAGGTCGCATAGCCTGCAGGTCGCCCGAAGCTTTCGGAAAAGGGATTGGGCCGGTCGGCGCGGCTAAGACAGGATCGCCTGTTTTGCGCCCGACGAAGGCCCCGTCTTTGCCGGGGGCGCCCCTGGCCCAGTTCGGTACAGGCTCCGGCTTCGAGGGCGGGGCCCAAAACGAGGCCTCTTCGTCTCTATTGCTCTGCAGCCACCGGGTAAGGGTGGGCGACGGATCGGTAACCCAGGGGTAAGCTGCCTTAACCTCGGCTTTACCCGGCTTCCTAACCCCGCTGTGAGCACGCTCGAGCGGCTTGCTGTTCAGGACTTCTCCGTAAACGGGCCTGCTAACCGGAAGTCTCCCGGTGGACCCTTTCACACCCACCGCTTCTACCGCTGGCGCAGTCTCTGCCACGTCGTAGTAGTTGACCAACGGGCTGCTGCCAGCTGGCACACCCTGCACCGCCCGCACGATGGGATCGACGACGTCATAGCAATCGTCACTTTCAACCGCTCCCCTGAACACCTTCTGGGGAGGCAGCTCGAAGCAGCTGTCGCCACTCTCCGCGCTCACGCACCTCTTCACGGCGCCCTCACCCCCCCATTCCGAGGCCACAAATGTTTCAGGCGGCTCATCGTTCTGCTGCGTCCCCCGCTCCCCGCTGAAGAATGCGCGCGCACCCAGCTGGCTGGTCGCCCCCTGGAAGTGCTCGAAGATGGCTGCCATCTGCATTCGCTCCCAGGGGGAAAACTCGACCTCGGCAGGGGTCTCCGGCTCTGGCTGGGGCTCAGGAGAGGCTGGCTCCGGGGTTTCGGGCTGCGGCGGACTGGGGCCTGGGCGGACTGGAGTGGTTTGGGGTGCTGCGTTTCGTGACGCAAAGCCAAAGGCCACGCTCGCCAGGGGGGGCGTTCTTGGGGAGGCGCTTCTCTGCCGCTCCGGGCTGCCAGCTGGCAGCGTTGACGAGTCGCCACGTGTCTCCTCCTGGGAGGTCGGCGTGTTCTCGGCTGCCGTGATGCGGGAGGCGGGTTTCGGGAACGGGGTCGGCGAGAACGAAGCCGTCCAGTCACTGCAAGAAGAAGGTACTTGTCAGCACGGGTGCAAAGCAATAAGTCAAAACTGACCAGAAAAGAGAGCGAATGGAGAATTCTGCATAAGTCGGAACGAAGCGCGGATCGCGTCGTACGAAGCTGCGAGAACAAAAATTGAGCACCTGACAATCATCTTAAGAAAGGCTTATTGGGGGGCCGTTCGGAAGTGTTCAAAAGTGCAGGCCTTCAGCGCGGAAGCTCTTTGGCGTTACAAGCACACCTGGCGTTCGACAGTGTGTTTTCCGCAGCAAAGCATTGGGTTTTTCGTTGTTCGGACATGTATTGTCGTTGATGTTGAGAACTGCGCAATCTGCAAACCATGCGGCCCTTTCTAAAACCCAGTTTTTGAGTGCCCACTTGTCGCTATCTCATCGACATTGACAAATGTAACGAACAGTCCTCATGAAGAAGGATTGACCTTGCACGAGAATGCAGCGGCACGGCTGTAATGAACATTGCGGGGAAGTGACTTACTTCCGCTCTGCAACTTCTGATCTGGCTGTCTCGTTCGGCTCTTTGCCGCCTCCGCCACCGACGACCAAATCCTCCTCCGGTCCTGCTCCGCACGTCAATCCAGTCCCTTGCTCCTTCTGGGGGGACGCCCACGTCGGCTGAAATGCACCCCCCGAAGCGACCTCCGCTTGGCCTCCCCAAACGGGGCCGTTTCTAGCCCTCCTTACAGCCTCAGTCTCTTGCGGTGGCCCTGTCCGCTTTGGGGGGGTCAGCTTCGGAGGGGTGATCATCCCACGAAGTCCGCCGACGAAAGACGACCACAGGCCGGGCTTCGAGGGACTTGGGGACGTGTCCCGGGGGGCAGCTGCCTGCAATTCTTCAGCGGGCGGGGGGTTGCTGTTTCTCGCGACGGCCTCCCTTGCCGCCATATGCCCTGGTGTCACAGTCACCGGCTCCTTGGCAGATTTGGGTGCGACTCCATAAGGCTGGAGCAGGTCCTCGGCAGCCGGACCGGAGCCTTCGAGTAATCTCTCAGAGGTTTTCAGGGGGACGGCTTCTCCCACCGTCGGGTCTGCGCTGCTCTCCGCCTCCAGGGGATCCCCCTTGCCCGCTGCCTCTACCCCCGGTTGCACGGACACGTACATACTAGCCAGAGCCCTTTCACCGTCCGGGTGCGGTTTTGCCTCGGCAAACAGGCCTGCTGCGGAACGAGGAACGGGCGTCGGTTCCGCCACCTGTCCCCGCTGCCCCATGCCCGCCATGCCGCTCCTGTACGGCGGCGTCCGCACCTTCTGGTGGTCCGGCGAATTCCAGTCCAACACGTGGCTCGAGCCCAGCTCGCTCCTCTTCCCCTCTCCCTCCACGTTGGCCCCGTCCCCAAGCCCTGCAACCGGGCCGTCGGATTGCCACGTGTCAGCAACCAGCTGGCTGACAACCCGCCATTCACCTGGGCCCATATCCGCAGCCACCTCCTTGACGTCATCAAAGGAGGGCCCCCTTGCCAATCCGGTGCAAGACTCGACGAGACGCCCCACTGCCTCCTCTTCGACCACTTCCCACACTCTGCGAGACGGCCCGAACCTCTCGCTGCCGGGGCTGCTGCCGGGCACGCTCATGGGAGAACAATTGGCGCTGGCATACGGTGTCATATCTTCCCCCGCATCAAAGAACACCTCGGCGTTGGCGCCAGGCAGAATAGCGGGTCCCCTTTGGAACTTCCCGAGGGCGGCGTCAAGACACTTTTTCTCGATCTCAGCCCGTTTGAAGGCCCTGGAAAAGGCGGGCTTCGAAGGGCTGAAGAAGCCGGCAGCACAGGCTGGGGGCGGCGAGATTGGGCGCACTGCATCAGCAGCGCCGTGGTCTGAGGGAGTCGATCCGTCTTCACTTGGCGCTTGCGCGCTGGGCAGAATAACCCCCTCCAGCTCCTGGGTTGGCGCCGAATAACCCCCACTTAACCCGCTGCTAACGAGCCCCGCAAACCCAATATGCAAGTGGACTGAGGGCGCTACCTTGCGAGGGCTGAAGAAGTGTGACGCAGCCATAGGCGGGGGCGAATCGACCCTCTCCTGGCCACCTCGAACAGCATCCCCGACCTCCACAGAAGCAACTGCACTGCCCTCTTCGTTCTCTTCTGGGTCTCCCTTCGCAGATCCCCCTGAGGCAGTTGCTTCGAAGCGCGGCCCCAAGGTCTCGCCTGGCCCCCCGATTAAGAAGAGGCTCCTTGCGGCCCCCGGCGTGCTTGGCTTCCTGACTGCCTGGGGGCTGAAGAAAGGGGACGCCGAAGCGAGGCGGGGGCTCGCCGGGGGAAGGGAAGCTGGAGAATTGGGCGGGGACACGTCACCGCTGTCTGACTGCCCCCCCTGAAGGCAGACTACGGGCTCAGCTGGGGTTTCTTCCTCGGGGGCCAATGTGAGAAGCGGGAAGCTACCCGGGTAGGGGGAACCTGTCCGGACGACGGAGGAAGGTGGGGAAGCGTTCACGGCTCCTGTGATTGCTCGACCGGCGGACAGGGGGCTGAAGAAGGACGATGCCGAGAGCAGCGGCCGGTGCGCTACAGGAGATACGACTTCCTCTGACATGGGCGGAGCGCTCTGCCCGCCCATTGGCGGGGTTGCCGAGCCAGCGGGGCTGCCGGACACTGCGGTTTGCATGCCCAAGGGACTAGACCCGTCCCCAAGCATGGGGGGTTGCGGCGACACCAAGAATGTCCCCCGCTTGAGGGAGGCAGGGCTGGAGTACATGGTCGCAGCTGGAGTCGGGGGGGGTGACGTGGGGCGACTTTCTGTGGGTGCAACAGCCTCAGAGAAGCTACCAGGTCCTGGCACCTCTGGCACAAGCACGGTTGTGACCGGGTAAGGAGCGGCTGGTCCGACACGGGACGGGGAAGCTGCAAGGGTTGTTCCATTGTGCCCCGGCTCCCCTGAGAGCGAAGGGCTGAGTGCTTCCTTGGAGGGGCTTGAGACAAGGGGCATCATCTGAACTTTCGCCGCAGGCTCCATCGGCACCGCCGAAGCCCCTCCTTGCTTCAGTTCAGGCTCCGCATCCTTTTTGCTGACGTCAGCACTGGTTTGCGATGCCCCCGACACCGCGCCTGGCTCCCGGTCCTTCCTGCTCTGCGTGCTCCGCCCCTCCGTGGATCCCGCTCGCCAGGCGACTTTCTTAGGGCGGAAGAATACCCCCGCAACGCCGGGCGGGGTTGCCAGAGCCGCCACACCGGGTGCTGAGACCAGGCTTTGGTTGGCCCCCGCCACCTTGAGGGGGCTCAGCTCCTGGGCAGACGGCAGAGTCTCCCAAGGTGGGCTAGTCGAACTCCGCTGGTCTGCTGTAGGGGTCTCCGTCTCTATAACAACCAGGGCTTTGGGTTGTATTAACCTCTCTCCCCCAAGTGGCTGCTGCCCCGTTTGCGGCTCTTGGTCAACCTGCCCTGGTGCGCTCAACAGCTCACGTTCCGCAGAAAGAGGTTCAAGCGAGGAGTGTTTCTCAGCAGGTGCCTGCCCGAGTTCTCCCAAAGGGACAGTGGTGAAGGTCCCAATCTGTTGCAGAGCAGTGGTGGACGTGAGGTGAGCGGACGGGCCCTGCTCTTGGATGTTGGAGGGAAGGTCCTTGGCAGGCTGCTCCGGAAGATTCAAGGCTTCGGGGGGCCGGTCCGGAGCGCTTCTGGGCTGGCTAGCTGGGGCGGTGGTGCTTGCCTGGGGGGAAGAAAAAGACAGAAATGAAGTGACTGCAATTAGAGTGCACTCCAGCACATAATGAGAAGAATGTGGACACAAGAAGTACATTCCCTTAGAGTACATTCCGAAACAAGACGCACTGCAGCATGATGAAGGGCTTGCCTGCAATCAAACTCCGTACCATTCGCTCAAGCATAACATTACAACAAACACCTTTATCTATTTGAGTTATTGAGATCCTCAACCAGTTTAATTGACTTTCGAGTTTAAGCATGAAGCTCAGCACAAGCTTTGCAGCTACTCGGTCAAGAAAGAACGTTTAGAAGCCAGAACCATATGGAAGATCTGAAAGTGGTCTACCCTTTGCGGCATTTTCGAGTAAGCTGTGCCCAAGACAGACTTACATTGAAGAGAGCAGATTGGGTGCCATTGAGCCTAGCAAGTCCTTAAAATGCACGATAGATGAGGACTGAGAATCACTACGTACCTCCCCTGCTTTCAACACAAAGCGCAGCACCAGAGACATACTTTACTCTTAGAAGTTAGAACAAGTCCCAAAGGGGCTTTTCTGGATTTTCAAAGCCAGTCCTGCAAAGAAGACCGCAGCAGACTCTTGTTGCCTCACCTCTTGGCGAGTCCACATCTGCAGCAGGCTCCTCACGCTGACCCGTCCCCCCTCTTCTTTGCTGTCTCCTGCTGCAGCAGAGGCACCGGTCGCTGTGTCGCCTGCTGCGACGGGCTCACTCTCGTTGTCTTTTCGGGCTTCCTGTTCACTTCTCCCGCTTGTGCGGCGCAGCAGCGTCACACCCCAGGGACCATGACTGGCCCCCAACACACTTTTGGGGATTTCGGAAAGTGGGCTTTGAGGCTGCTTGACCGCTTTTTCAACGCCCTCAAGTGATTGGCAAGTCTCCGCAGGGACCGGCACATCATGCACGCCGTGCGTGTCTTCTTGACCTCCTTTTGTGCCAAGAACTATTGCCCTCTCGCTGGCCGCACCCGCCCCAACAGTTGCTGGCACTGGGGCCACAAAGAGTGGTTCTCTGACCAGAGACCCCCGCTGTAACACCTCTGGTACGTCCCGTAGTGCCTCCTTGCTTCCAGCACCTCCTTTCCCCTTCTCCTGCTCGCTTTCTGCTTTCGCCCGCCTCTCCAGAGCCAATGCCGCTTCTCTGACCCGCCCCAGAGGTGGGGCCAGTGGCTGTTGCTGGCTGTTCTCTTTGTTGGCAGAAGTCCCCGTGGGCGTGCTTTCGCCTAAGGCACGAGGGGCACCTGGGACAATTGGCAAACTGAACCCTTCCGGGTTGGCCCACTTGAGGCTGAGTATCTTGCCGCCATCCATTGTACCTGCAATTGGTTTCGTATCTTCTGAGACTGAAGTGGGAGCTTGAGCTGGTTTTGCAGGGGCAATGTGTTAATCTGCAGCCAGTCACCCTGTCACCCAGTCACCCTGCGTTGCTCCCGGTTGCTCACAACATGGTAGCGGCACACACTTGTTCAGGCTTGGGGTTTGCGTGGTTCCTATCCGAGCACTTACCAAAGTGATGAAGACTAGATGCATTTTGTGGGGCAGGCGCTCAGCAGGTTCCCAAATAGTGCCAGACTAATTTCCTATCAATTGCATTGCAGTTTTTTCTTTTCAGGATAAGCTGTGTATCTTTCTGGAAAGTCCTGCAAAAAGACCTGTCTACAACAGGAATGAACAGAGACTTGCATTTGAAGCCTTAAGGATACCCAGGAATACATGTCAGCCTGCTGTGCAAGCCCTTATAACGCTCAGAGTAGAATCACGGATAGCTAGAGGACATTATGCCCTCTTGCAAAGACATGCTTACCTTGAGGGGAAATTATCACCGCAAGCAGAGCCTTTCCTGCGACCCCTCACATATCATCATCCACTCAAAGGTCCTTAATCAGATATTTGGTCTTGTCTTCTGCTTCTGCAAGCATAGATTGTGGTTCGCTTCTGGTAAGGTAGCTTCAACACTACGGCACACGGCAACAAGCTTTCAAACATTTCTCTACTGCCCTCCTGGCAAAAGATTTGAAAACATTTAGGTAGCAGCAGGTAGCACCAGGCGCTCCGAGGGCGCTCAACTCCGAGGTCCTGCAACGGCCGGCCAGTCACAATCTACCTACGGTACAAACTTCAAATGTTGAAGTTGTGGAGGCTCGCCGCTCAAGCCTCAACTTGAGCTCAGCCTCAGGTCTTCTTTTCTCTCTGCTCAGGATTCTGCCAGAGATGTGATTTTGAATTTGAGCCGTGAGCTATGGCTGTTTGAATTGAAGATCCTCTCTACCGTCGATTGGCGAAGCAGCCGGGCGCTCTACCGTCGATATCGCTCGTGCAGTGCTGATTGTGCTGGTCGCTCTTGCATGATTCTGTTGACATCACTCCGGAATCGGCAACTACCTAGCTCATCAGGCAGGGGTAAGCACCCGGGGGACCGGCGGGGTTAGTTAGGGGCTTAGGCCCCTAACTAACCCCGCCGGTCCAACACAACACCCTAAGCCAACCGGCTTAGGGTGTGTGCAAGAGCGAACTGCGAGATTTTTTGAGTTACAGCAGTTTCGGGGCAGGCCTGCCCCGAAACTGCTGTATAGGGTTTCGCCATTGAGGTGCCCGGTACGTGCTCCTACTCGATTGATTCTGCATGCGGAATCGAGATACCTACCGTGCACAACTTCAAGTTCAAAGCCGAAAGGCTCCCCAACCAACCAACAATCGGCGGCGACGGTCTACCTATTGAACGTGTAATGAACACGGCCACTGCCAACGGCCCAACACTTCAATGCTGGCACGGCGTGCCCACGGCACTTACCATCGATCACATTGGCATCACGCCATGAATGCAAGGCAATTAATGTTGGCTAGCTTCTATAAACTTATCTGTCCGAGGTCCGTCCGACTGATTGGATCATTGGTCGAGCAAGCGGCGGCGTCTCCGAAAATGTCACGGTGGCGGCAATCGATGCGTCGATCCTGACTGCATGCTGCAACTATGTACTGTCCGTGAGCTTCGATAAGAGCGCTTTAATACAAGTGGGGCGTTACACTCAGGCTCCATATGCATCGGGGGCCGGCCCAGTGACATATAACTGGCTTCAAGTTGGCGGTGTGCGTATGCAACTTTGCCATGCAGCTTCATTTAGAAGAATCGATCCGCGGCCCCCGGCCCGCGGGGCCGCATCCCCATCAGTGGCAGCTAGGCTCTCATGAAGTGAGCCTAATGAGGATCTGAGAGCTATATATACGTTGGACGGTCCCGCCGGGACTCGACTTTGCGGGCGGGCCATGCCTGCATGCGCATGCCAGCTCGTCATGTCCCCTCTAGCCGCCCTATAGCTTAAGTTAGTACAAACAAATGGCCGAATGCCAGGGAACGCGTGCACCGCGGACTGGCGTCGTCGGTTGATCTTTGCACACAATTCTTGATCAGACCGTGCCGCCCGCCGCGCCGCAAAAGAGAATCCGCCATATATTGATAGCCGCGCGCGGCATTGTTTCAACATGTCACTGTGCAGCTAGTGTATGACGGTATAAAGTATGCAGAGCCGCGCGCGACGTCAATGATCGTTGTTGGATCAGCTGGCAAGCGGAAGGTCGGCTATATAGTATATGATCACAGTTTCAATGCCAGAGTTCAATGTCACTGACGTACTTGTAAAATACTAGCTGCCGCCCATTTGACCGAGCGGAGGGCGGCCTGCAAATAATGCAGCGAACTCATACAAATGCATTCCGCGCACCATGGATTTTGAAGGCCCAAGCAGGCCCCACAGGAGATTTCGATGTATAACGGAGTCTCATTGTCGTCCTTATTTACAGTATCCTTTTCTTTACAGAGTGTCTCAGAATTGAGCTATAGAACAAGGCCGACAAGCCCACCACGGAACCAGCAACCGCAAGGAAGGCATACGGGCTCTCCTCCAACCCGGAAAACAAGTTCATGCCAAAGAGGGCAGCAACCGTGCCCCCAGATGCGATGGAAAATGTGCCCAAATTCAGCCGTACGTCCAGCCGGAGCAGCTCGTTCCTTTGACTGCATGCCAGATTAGGCCAGTTGTCAGCAGCAGTCACCAGTCTGCTTAGGATTGTCAGAGCCGCTGTTTATTTTGGCCACAGTTCGACAAGCTGATCTAGCGGATCCTTGGACGGAACCAACTGGGGATTTGCAGGGAATCTATGACAGTTGCCGTGAAGCATCAGTCTCGAGACGTTAGCCTGGATGCGCGAGGATGCACCTCCGCTAGACAGGCGCTCAAGAAAGGTCAGCCAGCGTCGAAGAAAGGCGAGAGTTCCCGGCCGTGTGCTCTGTCTTTCGCAGCGACCGAACCGACGATGCACAATATTCCACAATATTCCGGCGACGTTCTGACTGAAACCTGTCTCCGAGCGGGTTAAGAGGGGTGAGGGGCTGCTTTACCTGTCGAGCATGGTGCGCATGTGCTCCTCCCGGAAGCTCATTTTCTCCATCAGCTGCGACAGCGTGCTCTCCACGTCGTCGACGCGCCGCGCCGCATTCTCCAACAGCTCCTCCGCCTGCGACCAACGAGCAAGGGTCGGATTCCACACGACGCGAGCCTGGCCACTTGCATACCACATCAGGGCTGAGCATCCGAAAAGCGAAAGTGCGCGGAACGACGCTGCATAACGATAAGAACAACGGCAGATTCGCGCCCGTGAGACGAATCGGGTACCTTTACTTTCACACTGGAGACAAAGTTCCTCGAAAGCGATGTCACGATCCTCCATATGTGAGTGAAAGGTTCTCAGGATACTATGACGTCTTTATTTCGTTCGATCGAACACGACCGCTTGATGCTGCTTTGAGCACAATCAGGTGCAAAGGTAAAGACAACGGAGCACGTAAGAGCGGAAACGCTTCTCTAGCAGCAGCCAATTGGGATGGAAAAGCTCAGTCGTGGGCGCTCACCTCTTCGTGCTGATCCTTGTGTGGGGGCCTGCCAGCTGCTTTTGCGGTCAGGTAAAGATCGGACATGTCCTGCATCGAAGAGAGAGCATTGAATCGAAAAGGTACTTTAAAAATGAAGGTCCTGAGCTACTCCTGGGAGCGACTAGGTTTTGCTTTATAATCGAGAACGGCCAGCGGACCTAAAGGAAACCCGTAGGACCGTTTCAAAATAAATACCTTCGACGAGGTATTTCGTCGCCGCATCCAAAAGTAGTCCGCATTTGCAAGCAGAGCAACACAACAGGATGTCAAGTCGGAAGAAGCTTATGCACTTCAAGGTCCTAAAGCGTACGCGAAGCAAGAGCGTGAGAATGTGCAGTCGTTTGAGTCGTTTTCAGGCTGCGAATGTCACCTCGTCGTTGTCGAGGATGCTCTCGAGCGCGGCCTTGATCGCGCCGACCTCGCCTTGCAGCCGCAGCAATCTGAAACAAGCACGCGCAGGCAGGCCCGTCAGTCGCAGGCCTTCGTACGTTGGCTCCAAGGCGAAGTTCGAAACTCTTGACGAAGTCAGTAATCTCAAGATGAACACGTGATTGAACTTGGAGAATACAGCCGCCAGCTGCCACTGGAGGCCGCCAAATCCGGCATTGAACGGATCTGTGATCATGGACACTGGAGGGTTCTCCATCCTACAGGCTACGAAGCACGAAACAAAGCAACCGGTTCAACAAAAGATGGTGCAATCAACGGTCCCTCTCTTCCCAGACGAGTTCATGATACTACCCCGTTCCCCCTCGGATAACCCCTCATGAGGTCGACCTGTTTGAGGATCCTACTCTAGCGAATGCACTTTTCCTTCTCGAACCAATTTCGCAGAGCGGGGCGTGCTTCCACACCTTGTTTTGAGGCCCATAAGCTTGGTCTGCTCTTCTTGCTGCAGCGCGCGGCGGTGCTTCACGTTCGCCTCCAGCTTGTCCAGTACGCCCTCCACGTCAGGCCGCAACCCCTGCACCGCATCGAACCCCCGTAGCTGAGACAAGATACTCTTCAAAGGGGGCACGAAATGCTGTGCAGAATATGATCGAATAAATGAGAAACAAAGGTTTCTTCTCTAAAAAACGGCGGCTGATCGACAGCGAGAAGCTGAAATTATAACCAAAAACATTCATCGGACGGACAAAGCAAGCGGTGTCAACGAAAAGCGAGAGTTTGCCTTCCAGCTGTTTTCTGCTCTCAATGAGTGGCGCAGCGAGACCAGACCAAAGCTAAGCTGTCAGCTACATGGGCATGCAGACTGTTGAAGGCGGATAACATAGAGCGAGAGAGTCAGCTTCCAGATCCAACATGCAAGCAACGCAATTCTGCTCACAGGTACGCCTTGCACGTGCACTCACGTCATACTTGTCCGCCAGCGTGCGGCACGTGTCGTCCAGGATCACCTCCAGCACGCGCAGCTCGAACGGCAGTGCGGCCTCAGGAAGTCCCCTCTGGATCAGCGCCGCAGGTGACGTGGCAGTCACTGGTGACCGCGGCCCGGCGCACTCCCACTCCGTCCAATGGTGCCGGCACTCCTCAGGGGGTCCTACGGCCAGCTTTCTTTCCCCCCCCGCCATCCCCTCTGGCAACAGAGCGTAAGGCGCCAGGCCCAGCTTGTCACGCACGCTGTTCGCCTCGCTGAACATGCCCACTAGCGCCGCTGACGTCACTGCCTCTGCGTGCCGCTCCCGCCCGTCCTGCAGCGTCCGCCCGATGCGGCTCGACAGCACCTTCTCGCGCGCCCGGAAGATGTCCGCCTGCCGGGCCGCCAGCCGGTGCTTGATCTCTCTCCGTTGCACTGCCAAACTGGCCGCGCGCGCCTCCAGCTCTTGTACGCTGCTCGAGAGTGGAACCCCCGCTTCCTTGGCTGCCTGTTGCAGCGACTCTGTCACCCCCCGTAGCCAGCGCTCGTCGCGCTTAACGCGGTACAGCCGTTCCCGGTCCATCAGCTGCGCCATGCGCAGCGCCTGCAGCGGGGCGTATAGCTCGGACGAACCCTCCCGTACAGCCTCCACCCCGCCATTCAACTCCGCCCTGGTCTGCCCGCACTTCCGACAGCTGTCCAACTCTTGCATCGTGTCCTGCTCTTCTTTCAGCGGACTTGCAGTGTCGGCTGGCTCGTCCCTGTTTGTCTGCAGGCGCTGTGCGAGGAGGCGCGCGAGGGGGGGTATTCGCGGGCGGCCGCCGCCCCAGGCATCACGCGACTCAGGGTCAAAGACGAGGACCTCGCGGGCGGTGATGATGGCGCGCTGATCAAAGAGAGACACCAGGATGCAGGCGGGGCGGACCAGGATGGCGGGGTACTGCGCAGAGGGGAATGCGGTTGTAAGTGGTTGCTGAAAGTATTGTTCAACCTTTTGTCAGATATGACATGATCGAAATGGGCTAGCTGTCTGGTTATCAAAATAGACCACGGCTCACAAAGCCGTTTGGAAAACAACTGTACTTTGCTTGGACGGCGCACATCAAACTTGTGTATAAGTTTTGAACCAACAAACGTTTCTCAATTACTCAGCTGGGTATTCCCCAGAAGGATCAAATTGGTCGAAGCCCCTTATCGCAACACATCATGCAGATCAACGGCTGCTCTCGCATGAAAGCACGTTTGCACCCAATCTCTGTGTGCATCTTTGTCAATCAGGTGGTCAACAGAACCAGAACCGAATGCCCAACCTCTAATCCAGCAGCGTAACCTTGGCAGAAGCTTCAACCTCCATCTATTCATTGAGGGGGTTGAGGCCCCCCAGCTCCACTAAAAAAGAGTTTTTTTCAAAACTACGCTCCAATCCCCCAGGAGATAGGCTGTGCGCTCATTCAAATTTCCAAAAGAGGGGTCACAAGAAAGCCCTTTGTAAGCGGAGGCGTCGGCCCTTCACCTGGGACTTGAAGGCAGGGTCAATGGAGCGCAGGTCTCGCAGCGGAAGCCCGGCCAGGCGGCACAGGACCACCCTGCCAGACAAGGACACAGGCGGAGGGTGAGCCGCACCAACATATGCTCTAGGATGAAAGGAGCAACGTACGCTCTTGGGACGGCACAGACTGCACCACCAGATTTTAGAACTGCCCCCTCAAGTCATCCCATGGGCAGTCAGGACCCCCTTGTCCACGGTCTGGAGGGCACGCCACGCTTCTCTACGTTGATTATCCACATCTTTGAGGCCGCAAAATCCAGTGCTCAGAGACTGTATTCAAAGCAGGTCGCCACCCACTTTCCACTAACCAAACTTTTCTTCTCAGCTTTTCAATGTTTTGAACCAGCATCACAGAGGTGGTGGCAAGACACACTGGTCTGTCACCGCTGGACAGACCATGCCCCGCTGCTGACCTGGGGTAGGCTGCGAGGTGCAGCTTGGTGGGGTCATGTGCCTGCACGGCGGTGAAGCTCATCACGCGGCTGCTCCCATCCTGGCCCCCCATCCCCCGCCCCCTGGCCTCCTCCATCGCAGCGCTTCTTTCCACAGCACCGCCACCGCCACTGCTGGCGCCACTGGAGAAGTGGCGGGCATGCAACCAGTAGTCATGTGGAAAGTGTGTGCTTGGGATCTCATGATCGCTAGTGGTCGCACATCGGCCGTAAAAGCCAACTACGCTACTAGCGCGGCTGCCCACTTGTGGTGCCAAGCTGAACAGCGGTGGTATGCACAGATTCTGATTTGGGCCTTGCGTTGGCGGGGCTTCCCTGAGCAGCCTGGCCCTGAGAAGACGTGACAGGACCCGCTGAGACAGGTGCCAGTACGCAGACCAGCTTGGTTCCCTGGCCAGCATCAGAGCAATGTCGTGGCCAGCGGGGAGCAGCATTGCCTGCCAAGCCAGCCCCGCTAGCATCTCCGACTTCAACGGCAGCCAGGATTCCTTTCTCTACTCAGCAACGCTGCAGAAGTGCCGCCCGCCACATCTCAACTAGGTGAATCAGGGCTCGTGGGACATGCAACTTGCAAGCCTAGGGTACGGTAGATCTCAATGCCCCTGGGCCCTGGCCCCCTAGGTAGATGATTGCTCAGGCAACCAAACCCTAAAACCCGAAGAACCTTTACCACTTTGAGCCTTTCCGAGTCATTTGTTAACGCTGCCCGCAGTTGAATTCATCCACCCTAGATTCTGAGATATTTGCCATCGTGGCAGCCACGTGGTCAAAAGGCCACATATGCATTGACGGCCCGCGACTCCAACGAGCAAAGGCTGCACTGAAAGCCTGGCACTTCCGGGCCCGAGCTGGCAAAGCAGATCTCTAGAGCTTCCTGCTGCGTCTTGGTACTAATAGAGCCGCCGTCACCTCAACGTGGGAGTAGTTTGAAAACCTGTTGCATAGGCGCTTCCAAGCGGGGCGGTCAGCTCTTGTCTCGATTCCTAGCGTTCCTGCATGCGTTTAGCAGTACTTTAGAGAGGTCTGTGGCGTACACAAAGCTGATCTTTTTGTTGGGCACGTTCCCAACTGTAGCCAGATAAATCGAAAGGGGCACCAGAATTCGTGGCAACTGCTTTAGATCTGTGGCTTTTGATCTTCCAGCGCAATGTCAGCGACACGTGCCGCATCCCTCTTTGAGCCAGGAACCTTTGTGAATTTCCGCTGTGCTGCACACGCGTGCCCCACCCGGGGTGCGGCGGAGGCACCAGGATGCTCCTTCTCGCACATGCCTCTGCAGGCACAATCCCGCCGGCAGTGGCAGCCCTCCAAGTCCCGATCATCTGGATTGGGGCCCAGAAGTCAGTGGTGTGCCTCACAGCAGCTACAGGGCGAAAGTGGCTGTGATCGAACGCACTCTCTTTCTGCAGCCAATCATTTTGGCGGGCACTTGCTAAGAATATTGCAAACCGGAACTGGATGCGCATCAAGCAGAAGCGAGCGGCGATACAGGGGTGGTGTGCGCGCAGCGATCAACATTGACCGCAGGCGACACCTGGAGGAGGCGTTCAAGCGCCAGCTGGTGAGGGACTGTTCTCTGTTGCTATCGATATGCGGCCAGGGTGTTTGTGCTTTAGAGAGGTTGCTGGGCTCACAATCGAAGCTCGTAAGTCCATTTTTTGGAGGCCCCAACGCGCTGACCTTGAGGGTGACCAACCTGGACAGCTTTGACCGTCATCTTTGGCTGCTAAGTAACCATCATCAATCAAGGTCACAAGATCCTCATGTGGTCCAAAATCATGGTGGCCGGAGGTGTCGGGTTTTTAATCTGTTGTGCAGTGAGTCTTTTGCCCCACTTCTGGTCACTATTGATAACCAATATCCTGGCCTCGGGCCAGATCAGAAAATCCAGAGTTTCATGACCGCAAGTAAATCTGCATCTGGTGGGGGCGTGCAGGAGCTGGAGGCGCAGGCGGAGGAGGACAGCGGGACGTGCCCTGTGGACTGCGTCACGCCGGTGCGCAACCTAGCCGAGTTT
Source organism: Klebsormidium nitens (assembly GCA_000708835.1). Taxonomy (NCBI): domain Eukaryota; kingdom Viridiplantae; phylum Streptophyta; class Klebsormidiophyceae; order Klebsormidiales; family Klebsormidiaceae; genus Klebsormidium; species Klebsormidium nitens. The sequence continues at coordinate 55,501 of DF237502.1, forward strand.
CAAAAGGTGCTCGACGAAGCGGAGGCCAGCGACGACCTGGTGAGGCTCACGCCCATGGCGGCAGGCTCGAGAGTTTCACCTGGGCGCTCAAACAGAATCGTGGGATGCCTGTAGTTGCCCCTTTGGAGTGGGCGTCGAGCAGGTTTTGCGGTTGTGAGGACAAGTTGTGTGATCTTTCAAAGGCTGCGACAGTATGCGCAAAATGGTGAAGATATCTGAAGCTGCTGATGACACTCTGGTCGCACCCGAAAGGCACCGCCCAAAAGTCCTCAGTAAGCATTGTCTATCAACTTTGGCATTGAGTGGCTGGTCCAACCCCATATTGCCGCATGAATTGGCGAACATTGCAGGCAGCTGTACGTGGTGCAAGTGATCTGCATTGAAGAATGTCGACAAGGCACGTGAGCTGGCGTAACACCCCAAATATGCACCATCCCATAGACACGGTGTCCATGTGAGAAGCTTGCCATATCTTCGTTCATTGCGCGCTCTCCGTGTGAACGGGAAAATCGTTGTGCAGGTGGTGGTGGATTTCTACAATGCTGCGTGTGGGTCGTGCAAGTACATCCTGCCGCAGTTCGTCAAGATGTGCAAGAGCGGGGGGCAGGGCGCGGGGGGCATGGGCGGGGTCGTCTTTGTGAAGCACGACGTGAGGGACGAGTATGACGAACTCACGGTGAGCGGCAGCAAGCAAGAAGACCATTCTCCTGACACTGGGGGAAAGGACACCGGCAGAGAAACACTGGTTTAGTCTGATTGTTCAATGTCGACTGTGTAAGTTCGGAAGTTACTAAATGAGTCTCGGACCTTGTTTGGGTATCTCTCTACCCTCGAAAGTCGATTTGAGGCAATTTTGGTGAGCGAATCCAAGGATGCTCGGTTCTCGACGATCTGCAATTGCGCCTTCTAACTAGCTGCAAGGCGAGTTCCGGTTCAGTGCTTGGCCAACCGGGGTCTGCCAAGGGGGCTGCGACTTGGTGGCCACTTCGAGTAGGGGAGGTGCTAGCATCAGCACTAGCTGGCGTACCTAAGCCGTCATATATTGGCAAGGGGCACGCCATGCTGGTGCAATATGTGCAGGCTTCATCATGAGTGGCGAGTCGAAGGCCCGACAACTTATCTGTCGAGTGTCGCCGTGTGCAGGACCTGGCCCGCTTCTACCGCATCCGCATGGTGCCCATGTTCGCATTCTTCCAGGTGAGTCCCGGCATGCGCTGCTGCCGGCTCTGGGGCAAGCATGGTTTGCATGTGCTGTTTGTGCTTCACCTAGTGGTAGCACGCGGTTAGTGCCTTAACGAAAGGCCAGCACGTTGTCACGCGTTGGGGCACGAATCAGCGGGACTGAATAGAGGGGCTAATGGACGCATGGTGGTTGAGCCCGCTGTTGATTGAAGGTTTGTCGCGGTGTCATACTTGGTCTAAGACTGTGTGGTGGCGTCAACTTAAAGTTTAATCTCCCTTTGCAGGACGGCAGCCGCAAGGAGCAGTTCGCCACCCGGGACAAGCAGAGGGTGGAGCGCACCATCAAGGCATTGCTGAACCGGCGGAAAACGTTTCAGGAAACTTATGGAGATAGAAGTGAGCACGAAAAGACCAATGGGGATAGCTGAGTGCGGCTAGATGCTACTGTTTGATGCACTAGTGAATACGTAAAATAAGGGGAAAAGCTCTTATCATCAAAAGGTTCAACGTTCCAGTCAATTGATTGTGTTGTATGTCTTAGTCATAGGTTGTCGGATCGTCCATCAACAATCAGGTCAAATGTTTGGTATTAGATGTCCGACTGTACAGTGTAACTTGAAACGCTTAGTGCCGAGGCTAGACGCTAGCCGAGCAGGAATATAGATCAGGTTTGCAGTGATTGTACGTTCGAAAGCAAGGTAGTCCGCGTTTCCGGATTCTGGCCTCAGTGCGATAGTCACAAACCGGCGCGGCCAAGAGTGATGGGCGCATCCAATCGCTTAAGTTGCATCAGATCCAGGCCCACCGTGCATCATCTTAAGGCGAGGCGACCACCCCGAGGGCCTCAGCTCCACAAGCCTGAAGTTAACTGTGACTTAACGCTGAAAGCGGGGGCGCGCCAGAGGTTTGCTCCTGTCTATAAATACGTATACATGTTCAACCGCGTATGTCAGATTGAGATTGTCTGGTACTGCCAGGTAGCTCAATGTCATAGTATATAGGTATACATAAGCTCATGCAATTAAGCTACGATGAGAATGATCATCATGCATTAGCTAGTAATTATTAATGATGCCTGCATGCAGCATGATGGATCTTCCAACCGTCATTGCAACGCGATGCCATGCAACGATCATCGATGTCACTGTGTATCGCGTTGTTCTAGATTAATGTAAGTAGCTAAGTTGAAGTTACCGTGCCCCGACCGAGCTGAGCGTTGAGCTAGGTCGGACCCATCATGCAGAGTGAGCGGCCCTTTTTTGAACCTTGGTTTTGCCAAGCCTAAGTCAACCGCAAGCTAAGGGCCGCGCCGGGCGCACTGGCGCATCAATCAAACTTAATTAGGCCCCTAAATTACTTGGCAATGACCGTACAGGCTCGTCATGTGACTCACTCATACATGCATGGTAACTACGTTGCGGGCTCCCTGGCCAGCCCTCTTAATCATGCATGGCCACCATCACAACGCTCCAACGCGTCCAAGTAAGGGGGCGCGGCCTGACGGTTTTCGAGAGATTCACTGACAGTAGGCTGCAGTGTATTCTGCCGGTGATTCGCGATCGATCCGAATGACGAGAGTGACGGAGCCTCAAATTTGTCAGTGACGGGGCCTCAAATTTGTCGATCGAAATTTCAATAGTACGGGTTTCCGGGAAGCTTTCGGAAAGCTGTCAATTCACAGTGAATTCGATCACTCAAGTAGGAAGTTGGTAGGTCTGGAGGGTCAAAATGGACCTCCGCTACGGTTGGAGGAGTCCCCGGCCACAGCTGTGAATTTGTACAACGTTTGTGCAACGTTACAACTCGGGCAATATGTTCCTAAGGTCCTCTGGTAGATCATACTCTAAATTCAGCTGTGAACTACGAAAATCGTGGCATGCACAGCTTCAAGTTCTACGCTACAAACCCGAAAACCCAAAAAATTGCTGATTTGGACCATTTTCGAGTCAGTGGTGAAACCTGCCTACCGCGCGAATTCGGCTTTACGCGTGCGGAAGATTTTCCCGGTTGCGTTGTGATGCGCATGCCATCGCGAGGGTCTTGCACTAGCTATATATTTGACAAAGATTTGACGCCATAATATCGGCGACCATAAGCATCGATGCACGCGATCCATGATGATCAATCGCTCACATGTGTAACGATTACGACTGGTTAAGCCTAACCTCGTTCTCGACAGGATTTCGTTGACCGCGAGTTAGCGAAACGGCGGTGGTTACGTCTTAACGACGCACTGCGTAG
>DF237501.1:12385-37880 GCA_000708835.1 Klebsormidium nitens
CGGCTGCAGTCGGGTCGATCACACATAGCGACCGTCAACTTCCGGTCGGTACAGCCGTCGAGCTGTTTTGGAGATGGTCAAATCTGGGACGTCCGATGACCGCTAACAAGGAAAGTCTTCCAGGAACCGAGCAACCTTGCTTGCTATAACCTGCCAGGGTGCATGAATTCTCCTTACTGAAGGTATACCCAAAAGTAAATCTATCTTTCCGAATTTGTGTCACAGTATTAAAAACCACTTAACAAGTTTGAATCCCCGGGAGATTGAATCCAAATCAAAACCCAAGTCTTGACAGGTATATTGTGCCCTTGTACCGTGATCATGTTAATTTAACCCTACTCATCTTACCTGAACACCGGCCATTATTCTACATTTGAATACACTCTGTTTTGTGTTAATGAACACCTATATGAGACTCACATATGCTTTTCAGCCCGATATTCTCCGTAAAAGACAACGCACGACGGCAATGGTTTTGCCCCCGGGGGAACATGTTTGCCACGTAGGCTTCCTCGACATTGACGACCGTCGCCGGCCGTGGCCGACCGACAAAAGTATGGCAGAAATTTTCTGGCCGCCGTCGACGGCCAGAATGGCCAGAACTGGCGAAAATCGCCGGCCGGAAGTTGGTTTTCTGCCATGTGTGATCGTTGTACCTATGACCCATGTGGCATGAGCTACCTATTCTGAGCTGCTGTCACGGTCAGCGCGGCGCCGCGCGGCGTAGCCGCCCCATCCGACGGACGCCGGACAAGTTGGCCGCGCGCGGGGCTTGGTACGAAAGTGGGTTAGTATCGAAGATCACCAGCCTGGAACGTGTGGGGTTAGGTTGGGGGTTAGGGTGGGCTCAGGTGCGGAGCGGGTGATTTTGTGGGTTAAGTTTTCAAGGTTAGTGTTGGAGATCAGTCGTTGCCAGTTGCTGTCCTAACCTGATTCGGATGCGTACGAATTTCGAAACTCCCTGGAACAGTCCCTTTCTGGTCAAACTGGCGACATTTAATAGGGCCGTGTTCACTTAAGAACACGTCCCGGGGACGGGTAGGGTTGGTTCGGGGGTTAGGGTGGGTACGGGTGCGGAGCGTGTAATCTTGTTAGTTTAGGGTTTTAGTTTGTTTTTTGCCCCGGGTGGACACCTAAATAAACACAAATGTCGCCAGTTCTGGGTGAACGTTCAAACTTGCGACAGCCGTCATGCGGGCAACTTTAACGTGAGTGAGTCGACATCTTTAACAAACTCGACAACCACGACGTTCCTGTCAGCGTAGCCCTTCTGTGGATCAGCATGTTGTCGAACCTGACGAGCGCCGGGCCTCTGACGACGGCACGCCGGAGCACTGGGGATCCCTCCAGCATAGCACGTACCCACAGAAGCCCTTGCCCACAAAAGAAACCAGCTGCATGAAGCTCGAAGACCAAATGCCTAAAGTGATACACACAAATTATCTGCTGAGAACGCCGGCTTGCCCTCAAATACACCCCTTTGCAGGCCTTTCCAGGCCTTAATTGCAGCGGTTGTCGCTCGCCATCCTGGTTGTACTCAACATGGCGGCGAAAGGAGTCAAAGGTAGGTTCTTCATTTGTCTGCATCCCCTTCATATTGTGCATCGTAAGATATCTGGGGAAGCAGGCAACAAAAATGGTCAAGCAATCGCGTGCTTTGCACGCCTGTCGCAGAATTGATGGTTGAGAAGGTCGTCAGAAAAAGATGTTGTGCCTCAGTGGATGACCTGAGGTGTAAATGCATTCTGTTGTCGAATTACCTATAACGCTTCTATATGTGCCTGAGGCTGGCAATTGTCAAAGGAAGGTAGCCGAAGAAGCGAATGGAGGTACCAAGACACGGATACCATGCTCAGAAGCCTGTGCCCCGCCTTTGAAAAGCAATTTGCACTGAATCCTAAGAGAGACACTCCTCCTTCCAGAGCAATGGCCCGCCCAAGCTTGGGCCCAGACTTGCATAAAGATTAGAGAGAATCTGATTGAAAGCTCTTGTCAAAGTGTTTTCAAGCGGAGCAGCTTCCCTTAAGCTTCCCCAAAACCTGCACAGCTTCCGCAGCTTATGCTAAGTGCTTGTAAGAGTGTAAACAAGTTCACATTAGCTCAGCATCTTCCCCTGTCGTGACCCCACATCCTTCAAAGGCCCAAACCCTGTCAACTGGCAGATGCTACTAGTCTTGCCAGACAAGGCCAGACTTCCTCTCTTTCTTCTGCCAGTTCCCAAGCCTGCAAGACAGAGGGAATGGCTGACCTCAAACACGTGTAGAGCATACATAGTAGCCGCCTGCGTCGTCGTGGTTGCGACCACAATGGCCTTGAGTTCAACAGTGTCGCTTGATAGCATAGGTACGGCGCCTGTTCACACTTCTCTTGAGTTGCAAACGAAGACCATAGCAGGTCCTACTTCGCCCCTCAGTGCTCAGAACAATCATGCAGTGAGATGTAAGGCTCCTCATAGAGATGGAAAAGTGATCAGAGCAAGCTTATGGTCAAAACCAAGGTGTTCTGAGTAAAGCATCCACCTGCGGGGACCATTGACTAGCGTCTTGAGCTCCTACCCTTTGCAGACACACTCGACATTTCTTACACAAGGAGTCACCTGCTCTCAAGCTCTGGACAATTTGCACTCTGCTGAGAGAAAAAGCCCTAGGACTTGACACTGCATATGACTACCTCACAACACCTCAACCTCATTCGATTGCAGGGCTCATGAACCGCTGGGGATTTGGTTCCAAAGCTAAAAAAGACGAAATGAGCAGCAACCCAGAGCCACAAGCTAGCGGGAGCTCCTCAGAATGGAAGGAGTATGCAGAATGTCTTACGAGCGACAGCCGGTGGAGCACGCACATCTCCACCGACAAGCCGATCTACCGCCCCGGTGACACCGTTCATATCCGTGCAGTCGTGCTTCACCCTATCACGGGAGCTCCTGTGTCAAGTGGGAGTTATGGCATGGCGGGTAACGTGCAGGTGAGCTGCTCTGAGCAAGTTGACAGAGCAAGGCTAATTCTTCGGCATGGTTGGAACACGAAGTCGATTCTGACGTCTTCTTGATTCGTGATGAACATCATGTTGCCTATTCCAGATGCTTTAGTAGGTGGCAGACGGCTTTGCAGCCACGATATGAGCGTCGCTCCGTCAGTCTGAAGACTATTCCAGTTCGTTGCACAAAACGCACCTTCTGGCCTTGCTCTCTTTTCCGAAGAGTGTCCACTGCCTGGATAGCTTCACCTTGGTCGAAACCAAACCAAAGTCTGAGCTAACCCTAACCCTCGCCCGTTTCTTCCTCTGCAGGTTCTGTCCCCAAAGGGGAGTGTCGAAGCCACCCTTTACACAAACCAGCTAGAGGAGAGCGTGGCATATGCCTCATGGGCAGTCCCGGAGGGCCAGGCCGGGGGTGAATACACTCTCAAGCTCGAGTATGGGGAGTATGGGGGCATGGGAGCCAGCCCCCCGGCAGAGCGCAAGATCCAGATCCGCAATTTCCGGAGCCCTAAGCTGAACGTGAGGGTGGAGTTTCTGGGAAGGGGGTACAGTGCAGGGGACGAGGTCAAGGGAAAGGTAAGGGCGGTCTGCGAAGAGTTTTCTATGAACTGCAAGGGATTTTGCGCAGATAGGTTTTTCATCTTGGGTGTATGGGTCGCTAAGACAATGAAAACGTTCTAGGGACGCGACTCACTTCCAAACTTTTGCAGTTGGGAAGCGTGCTTCAACTGACCAGATGTAGAGACTTTTTGAAGTTCAGATAGAACGGTACTGCTGAGAGTGAAGTTGGCGTGGAGGTTTGGGAGGCCTTCAAAAGATACGTGGGGTGGGATGTCGGGGATGAAGACGAGGATCTGAAAATTTCGTGCACCAGCGACCCGTCTTCTTTCGTTGGCTAAACAAGGGCTCGATGGAGAGGGCGTACGGATCGTCAACATTGACAGTCAATCACAATCGGAGTCACTGAGTAATCTCAGAGTGATGTGCAGTGCTCTCCCGACGAATCAGCGCCCCACCACTGCTTTGGGCCTTTGTGATGTGGCTTTTTCGCCGAGGCTATGCCAATACCTTCTTTCTTACTCTGTTTGCCTTTCCCATTTGTGCACTGGGTGCTTCGCAGTCCTTTTACCTTGTTCTTGCTCCCGGGCCAATAAACAAGTACCTTTAGACCGGTCACTCTTGACCCCGCTATTTATGACATGAGACACATACGTTTCCCAGGTGTCGGTCACCCGCGCTGAAGGCGGCGCCCCCCCAGCCGGCACTCCCGTCTCGCTCACGGCGCGAGTCGACGGGACCGCCGTCCATTCCTCCGAAGCCGTTCTCGATGATTCGGGGGTGTGCTACGCCGGCTTCGCGCTGCCCCCCGAAATAGCGGAGGGCCTGGGCGCGCTGACTGCGGTGGTTCACGACGGGGGTAACGTGGAGAGCGGCAGCAAGACCATCCCGATTGTGCTGCAGACTGTGGACGTGAAGCTCTTCCCGGAGGGGGGGGTGCTTGTTCCAGGTGAGCAGGAACAGTTGAGCTCTCTTTCTGTGTATCCACTTGTTTGGATCACTGGTGTGACTCCTACGAATCAGTCAGTCCACTTCAGGAGGTGTTTACTTGTTCGTCAACTGAACCGAAACTATGCTTGTCAGGAATGTCTTCCAGAAAAGACAAACAGGCTTTCTGTATTGTTCGATGATTCTCGATTGGAAGCGGGCAGTCAACATTGCTCCAGCTTGAAAGGAGAGTCCCGTGTCTCTTTCGCTCTTCCCCGCTCTTCCCGAGTAAAATGTGTCTAAAAAGCAGCTCCTTCGCCAAGCTTCCGTTTTCGGAAAGGCTTTCGAATCGCCTCCACGAAACGCTGAGGCTCAACCCGCAACAAAGTTCGAAGGCTCTCCTTCACCAGATGTCAATTTGCAACCAAGTCTTCTGAGCCCTCTTTTTGAAAAGCTCCAACATGCTGGGATGATGATTGATGGACCAACTCGGTGTTCATAGGTCTCGAGAACCGTGTCTATTTCGAAGCGCGCGACCCAACCGAAGAGCCCCTCGACGTCGAGGGCGAGGTCTGGCCCGTCGGTGGGAATGCGCCCCTCGCCACCTTTGCCGCAGTCCATGAAGGCCGAGGAAAGTTCGTCTTCACACCGGCCGCCGGCCAGGCTTACGAAGCTCGGTTCACCAAACCGGGGAGCGTCAAGAAGCCAGTTCCCCTGCCGGAAGTTGAGGGAGGCGCCAATCACGGGCTGCCAAGTGTCGTCCTCAGAGTCGAGGCCCCGGCTGACGGGGCAGAAAAAACGGCAAACTCGAGTGCCGCTATCGACGTCACCGTTGGAAGCACCGCTGCGGCGACTCTGCGAGTCGCCCTGTACAAGCGGGAGGTCGCCCTCGAGAGCAAAGATGTAAACATCTCCGCCGCGGGGGGTACCCAGACGCTGTCCTTCCTGCTCCCCGGGGCGGAATACTCCGGGGTCCTCCGAGTGACCGTCTTCGCCGAGAGCAGCGGCGACTGGACGCCCGTCGTGGAACGGCTGATCTTCCGGGCGCCAGTCAGAAAGCTCCACGTGGCAGTGTCCGGGGGCCCCGCGCAGGGGGGTGGAAACGACTGCGTGCCCGGGGGGAGGGCCCGGGTGGAGGTGGCGGTGACGGATGCGGTAACGGGGGAGGTGGTGAGCGGGGCGGTGGTCGGCGTCAGTGTGGTGGATAACAGTAACCTGGAGCAAGTGGAGCCGCGCAGGCGTGCGCCGCGGCTACCGGCTATGGCGCTGCTCGAAGACGAGGTGCGTGAATGAAAATTTCGTTTTTTTCATCTGCTTAGCGTCTTCCTTCTTTCTTTCTGTTCGTTCGTTCCCTTTCTTTCTTCACCGACTCGGTTTGCATACGGGCAACCTTATGTCTTCGATGATCCCTTTTCGGCGAAAGACGTCGATATCTGACGTCCTTTCCTGTTCTGCTTTTGCTCTGTTCCACTTCCATCGCAGTTTGATTCGTCACCGACTTCCTTTTTCTTAACCTTTGTACGCAGATTCTTATGTTCTTTTGGTACACGACGAAAAGAAGTCCGATTCCACTTCACTCGTTCGCCTCTCTGTTAAGATTTTCAGCTGAAAGAAATCGTTCTTGTCTTCTCTTTCCCTCTACCGCTAGGAAGCATTGTAATCGATGCCCGTTTTGCCATCTGTTCTCAAAACCTCGAGTGGGGCGTGCTGGAAGATTATTTACTGAAGGAATCAGGGCTGTTAATAATTTGGTTTAGTCCCGTTTACTTGTCCACGCTCGACCGACGGCGGCCTCTTTCGCACAAAAGTATGTCTGTTTCGGCGCTTGGTTGCCTGTTTTGGCCCGAGATTGCGCCCATCATCGCAGATGCACAACAAGAACTGGAGATTCCACTCTTAGAACTCAGCAAGCTGCTGTCTTTCCTGTCTTTGCTTTCACGTTATTTCGATCCGTGAAATCTGCTTCTAGTTTGTCTTCTCTATCTCTTCCATCACTTGTAGAAAACGCCGGTGCTTGAAAGTACCGAGACTTCTTCTTTTTCCTCGTCCAGTTCCGACCATTTGAACTTCAAGTACAACGCCCCATTATCAGAACACGCCGAGGTCCTTTTGTAGAACAGCGTGGTCTGTTCACTTGCTTTAACCTTCGACTTACTCCTCATTCTCTCATCTTAAGATCGGTACACAGTTCTTCAACGTTACCCATGGTTTCCGAGCTAAATTGGCCGTAGCATCAGTAGGAGCTCGGACTAATCTAGGAATAATAATGGCCAGGTATAATAAGCTCGCCAGCCTGGGACGGGTGGGGTTAGTTTGGGGGTTAGGGTGGGTACGGGTGCGGAGCGGGTAGATTGTTGGGTTAGGGCTTTAGTGTTAGTTGGAGCTTATTATACCTGGCTCTTATTATACCTAAATTAGTCCGTCATATCAGTAGCCCGGTCGTAACGCAATCCAATTCCCTTTTCAGGTGGACCATCTGGAGGACCACGCGGCCTACATCGACGGCTCGGATCTGCCCGGCGGCTCCGATCCATCTCTGGCCGTCGATCTGCTGCTGGGCACCCAGGGCTGGCGGCGCTTCCTCTACCGTGACCCTCTAGAAAAGTTGGTCGGGGAGGGGACCGGCGAAAACGGCGAGAAGGTACATACCGGAAAAAGGAGGTTTCTGGCGTACGTGCGACTTTTGATTCGAGCTTGGCGCAGTTGAGATGTCATCGACGAGTCGCTTAGAACCGCCCCCCTCAATCTCCGGGGCCAGGTTTTTGGGCTCCGCTTTAACCCAACCTTTCCAAGTACCAGCCAACCTCTTCCGCGTGTCGATGTGGGCGACCCAGTTACAGAGTCGGACTCGCTCGGTGCTCACTCTGGTCACCTCACAAAGACAAGCCTGCTATCTAGCGTCTTCACACAGGCGAAACTCAACACTCATTACTAAGACGCGTTTGCGTCTTCTCGTTTCCACACAACGGATGCTACTAACCCGATCGATCGATGCGCGCTCTTCTTCCGTGTCCAACAGACCAACGCGACACTTTCAAGCGCGCTGCGGGCGTCCTCGTAACCACACAAAGACAAGCCTGCTTGTAATCACCTTCGCACAGGCAAAAACTCCACAACCATCGCGAAGAATCGTTTGCATCTTCACATTTCCCACAAACGAACGCCCTTGATTGATGCGCTCACTTTTCTGTTTTCACACAGACGAAACGCGACAAGTTCAAGCGCGCCGCGGGCGTTCAGCCGGTTCAACCTCAGCCGGTGTATCCCTTCCAGGCGCTGGCCCGTGGCGGCCCCAAAATGCGCGCGATGAACTTTGCGTGAGTCTGCAATTTTTATATATTGAAGCACTAAACCTACGGCGTCCCCTTGACTTCCTTTTTCCTTACTGACTTTGGCTCTTGGAGTGTTACCTCCCTCGTTGACATTTTATACTCCAACTGCAGTAAGGCACTTTGTTTCGTGACTGGCAACTTATGAATGTGAAGGGTTCAGAGGAGAGGGCCGCGAAGAAAATACAACGTGCGTTTTGATTGGCATTTTGATGAACCTCCGAATACTTCAAAGCGGTGACTGGACGGGAAATTCTGGCCTATTTCTCAGGCATACCGCGGATACGTTCTCTTGATCTGATCCAAGCAGGCAGCTGAATGAACATCATGCGACTTGTAAAGAATCCTAAGGTAGAGCGAAACAGACTCCTGAAGCCGATTCAGCAGCCAAAATCTTGAGCTTCATGCCTCACGGCCCTGAAACGTCCAATCAGAAAGCACTAACGCCGTGTAAAGCGGAACTCTATGGTCCCGACGTTTAGGGCCTTACGGCCCTAAGCCGTCCAATCATGTAGCATAACCGCCCTGGTATCAATTAACCCGAAATTGCAGGTTTGGTGGTGGCGGCCCTCCCGTCCTCCCCCAGGCCGCCTTTATGGCGGCACCTGCCCCGCCGGGCGGCGCTTTCCGCGGTCCCCCGGTCGAACTCATGATGCTTCACGACTTGGAAGCTGGAGCGGGGGATCCCCCCGAGCCGGAAGGGGCAGAGGGAGGGCTGGAGATGCTCAAGGAGGGAGCGGAAGCGGAACCAGCGAGAGCGGAAGCGGAATTCCCGGCGGATGACTTGGTCGCCGACGTAAAGATGGAAGTGGAAGATGCTGCCGTGGAGATGGAGGTGGAGCAAGCCGGTAAGGAAACGATCTGATCTATCAAATTCCTTTTTCCTTCTATTTTGGGGGACTGTACTTCCGTTCCGGTTCCGGCCTGGGGTAACCGCACTCGTAAAAGAAAGGCCACGGGGACCGAAGCATAATGGAGTTTCAACAAGAGTCTAGCAAACGTTGTTGCCATTGCTGATCTGGGATGCGCTCAGATACAATCGGTTTTTGGGATGATTCTCGAGGTGCAATCGGTGGAAGCCAACTCCGCTGCCGGTCCAACCGGGCACGGTTGCGAAGCTATAGGCGCTAGCACGTGGCGATAATGAGGGTTGAAGTCCTGACATGGAAAAAGCGCAAGCCCTTGCTCAAAAGTCTCAGACCCTTAAGAACAAGTGCCTTTGATTCGAGTCCTGAACAGCCTTTACTGCTCGTGCGGAGCAACAGCATTCCCCCCGGTGAACCACCGCTCAAAAGCAGCATACGTCTACTTCAACTCTGCAATACTTTTTGCGCAGGATGCAATGACCTGATAAACGACTACTATTGACTTATCGATCGGCCTTTGTCAAGGATCAATATTGGTTGATAAATGGTCCATGTTGCTTATCGACACTGGCGCACAGCAACGCAGTTAGCCGTCTAAATCTGTCCTGCTTCTTCTACATTATTTTGAATCACATCACTATTTTGAATCCTTTCCGGATGGCGCTAAAGAGCGCCTCTGAGTCTAAGATTCTCTTCAGCCATGTGGAAATCGTGCACTCAGATCTTGCTCCAACCCTACCCTGTTTCGCGCCACTTTGCTTGTGACTGTTACCAAAGCGACTCTCTTTCATCGAAGCTGGAGAAATTTTTGGGTGATGCTCCCACTTCTTAAGAGCAACGCCTATCAAGCGGGCCGTCTCACTTCTGTCTCCTCCCTACGCTCAACCCTTCCTGTTTCCGGCTGCAAAGCCTAAGCCTGCCTTGAAACGAGCGACCGCCGACTGGTGGAACGCTGGATCTTGGTCGCCGCTCCAGACCTCCGCCCACAGACCCACCAAAAGAAACTTGAACAGCCATGAAATCTCAATGCTCTCCCTTTCTCCGCGTCCAAACAGCAGACGCTCCAAAGGCGAGAAAGAAGATGGCTGCGCCGAAACCCGTCATGCCGGCCGCCGGGTTTGCGGCATCGATGGCCAGGCCGATGCCTGTCATACGCGTTTACGCCCACACCCGGCGGAAGCAGGGGGTGGAGAGGTAGGCATGCTGCAAAACCTAGAACCCTGAAACCGTAAGCTCCAAAGCCCTGACCCTCTGAAAACCCCCACCTTTCATCACCGCCTTCGACATTTGGTTTTGCGTCGAAATCAAAGGGTTCCCTGGAGACTGACTGGTTTGGCTTAGAGGTTCTTATTGTTTGCCGACTGGGTCGCTTCATTCCCGCTTTCGCCTTTACGAAAGCAACTGGTGCCGCTTGATGCTAGAGGTGGAAGGGCCAAACTTCGCCTCGCCCAAACTGACAAACAGGAGCGTCGTTTACAAGCGGTGCTTTGATCCAGGGTACGAAAGCTTGGGATTGGCTTTGATTCTTTACACAAAGTCAGCATCTCTTTTCGCGACCCACAAGCATCAGACTTTGGGTCTGGGTTCTCGAATTATGTTGGAGAAGCTTATAAGCATCTAGCTTCGAATCTTTCGAGATCCTCCGGAGAATTACTTCGCGCGTGTCATCTTCAAAGAGTTTTTCCCTGACTTCGAATCAACCCATCTTTGCAGGAGTACCCAGAGGTCCGACTTCACCGAGACGGTCTACTTCGCCGCCTCCCTAGTTACCGACGCGCGCGGCCGCGCGGCCGCGGAGTTTGATCTGAGCGACTCCATCACGTCCTTCGCCGTCACCGTCGACGCCCACAAGGCGATCGAGCTCAAAACCGCCGGCGACATCGTCACCACAACCGTTACCACCAAGACCAAGGACGGGGCCGAGACCACCGTTACCACGACGGAAACCAAACCGCCCCGGGTCGTGCGCGCGTGCGCGCTCGGCGCGTCGGACGGTACCTTCAAGATCCGGTCGGTGAAGCCGTTCTACGTGGACGCAAAGTGCCCCCTCGAGCTCACGACGAGCGACCGGGTGCTCCTACCGGTCACTCTGGTGAACGCGGCCCCGGACCCAGTCTCGGTTGCGGTGCAAGTCGGGGTGAAGGGGCCGCTTTCCTTAGACGCATCCGATCGCCCGGGGAAGTCTACCGGGTCCGAGGCAATGGATGTCGACCCCCCCGGAAAGATGGCCCCCAACTTTACCCTGCTGAAGCAGAGCCTGGAGGCCGCCAGCAGTGCCCGGAGAATCGTCCCGATCGTAGCGGGGGGGGCCGCTCTCGACGCGGCCTACCAGGCGGATACCGATACCCCCTCTCCCGTTCCGAGGGGTTCGGTGACTGTGAACGCTACGGCGTCGGTTGGGGGGGGGAACACGAACGGGGGGGTCGTGCACAGGGATAATGTGAAGAGGGAGTTTGCGGTGTCGCCCAAGGGGTTCCCCCAGGAACAGTCGGCGGGGGGGATGCTGAAGCCCGGGGGAGGGAAAGTGGGCGGGGAGTTTGCGCTGCCAGAGGACACGCAACCGGGGAGCGTGGTGACGTCAGTCACGGTGTTCCCGTCGCCAGTGAGTAGTGGATGCTTTACTCGTCATGTTTACGACGGCTTCTATTTGCCCTCCTGAGTGAATCGTTGGTCGTTGCTGTGCAGGCCATGATCTTGTTGATTCTTGGAACTCTTCGGACGCTTGTTACGTCCCTCAAAACCTAGAAAACGAACACCGATGGAAGGGAGCGAACCTCGCTTGCGCTGGTCAACGAGACTCTTCTTCTCTGTTCGTCTTAAGTGTTGGTGAGAACGTCTGGCTGTAATGATGACATAACTGACGTCGAGATGGACTCTGATACTGGTGGTTTGTCCAGCTAACTTAAATCTGCTCTTTGCAAGCTTCTAAAACAAGAGGTTCCAAGTTGATAGGTCGTCTTGACTCTTGCCGTCGGTCGAAGCTACACTCAGAGACGCGTTACAATCATATTGTAGAGAATCGAAGACATGAAGACTCCCTCCTGCATTATTGCTGGAAATGAACTGTTGACAGATGAATGGGTTTTCATAGCTCTTTTCGCCTCTTCTTCTCCTCGACTCGACCGGAAATGGTCGAAGTACGGATTCCCAGTAGTCCTGCCCGCCTTTGTTTTTGATTACCTGAAAATGGTCGATGTCCTGATAGCCACGTCTGGTATACTGATTGCTGTCGTTGTGCCAGGTGGCAAGCCTGACGCAAGCTTTGGAGGCCCTGATCCGCGAGCCGTACGGCTGCTTCGAGCAGACGTCAGCGACCGTCTACCCCAACATCATGGCGCAGCAATACTTCAAGACGCACTCCGGCGTATCGCCCCAGCTTATGGAGAAGTCCTATAAGCTATTGGGCACGGGCCTGGATAAGCTGCGGAGCTTCGAAGTGAAGGGCAGCGGCGGGTACGAGTGGTTCGGGTCGGAGCCCGCGCACGAGGCGCTGACAGCGTATGGGCTGCTGGAGTTTGTGGATATGGCGCAGGTGGGTCGCTTATGTGCATCTTGCCGGCTTATAAGTTGCTAGAGTCTGGGCAGAGCCCGCCCACGAGGCGCTGACCGCGTATGGGCTGCTGGAGTTTGCGGATATGGCGCAGGTGGGTTGCTTATGTGCATCCCGCCGGCTTATACGCTGCTACGGTTCGCAGCTTTTTCGTTTCCTCAGAGTAGTCAGAGGCTGTTTGACTTTGCACAAGTGGGTCGGAGTTGCGCGGTTTACCCGCTTATGGGCTGTTGCAGGCCGTCGGTATAGCGCGTCCGTCGCTTTCGTGCATTCCGATCAGTGCTGCCAACCGTCTATGATCTATCGGAATTTTTGAAAAGGGACCGGACTCATCCTGCAGGCTCAGGGTACCGATTTCGTTCAAGGACGTAATCTGCGCAGATCTGCGCCTGTTTTCACTCAATTAACTCCTTCCTTTCGAATATCTCTTCTCTTTTGTCACATCGATCACACACACTGGTGTCAGCACGCTCTAATGCTCATCTGGCAAGACGAGGTCCAATTTTCGAACGTACAGAAAAAGTACAAACCTGGCCCAAATCTCTTCCCCGCTTAGGTGTACCCCGTTCCGGAGGACATGATCCGCAAAACGCGCGCGTGGCTCCTCGGCCGCCGGGACGCGCCCGCGCGCGCGTTCCACCTGGACCCCAAGTCGCTCGACAGCTTCGGCGGCGCGCCCGCTGACGTCACCAACGCCTACATCGTGTGGTCGCTGACGTACGCCAAGCTCAAGGACGGGCTGGAGCAGCAGGTGGGTGGGCCTGGAAAAAGAAATCCAGATGCGCTTCATAAACCTGCGGGTCTGGTGACGTTTTGGAGTGATTTGTGCGCCTTTGAGTTGCCGCCCAGGCTGGATGCTGTGAACTTTCTAACTCTCATAATCAGCAACACTAGTTAGCGGTTATGAAAAACAAATATAATCTTGTATCTTTGCCGACATTCCTTAGCTATTTTACTCGGTGGCTGCAAGCTCTCCAAAGTCAGTCATAACCGGTTCTGGGCTCTGATCGCTTGCCGCTTGCGCATCTTATTTCAAGCTTCGTCTGGAGAAGAGTACTGAGCGTTCCTCGTAGAAAAAGACGGATGACAGAACGGATGAGAGGTGCTCTATTGTGTCCACCAATGGCGGCGCCCAAAAGCTTGACATCGGACGATCGAAGCTGAGAAAAAAGCATCAAACGGCTCTACGACGCTTTCGCAACATCTAAAAGAGATTCTTCTGCGTTCAGATCGCCAGCCTGGTGGAGCAGACGGCGACCAACAAGGACCCCTACTTTGTTGGCCTGGTCGCCGGCACCCTCTACAATGTGGGCCGCAACGACGAGGCGGCGCCGCTCGCGCGCGGCCTGGAGAAATTTCAGGTGAGGGGGGGTCCGTGCCGGGCGTGAGGTAACCCCTCAGAAGTTATTGCCAGCGATCAGAAACTATGCGATCCCACACCTCGTGCTTCCAAGAATCTACGCTTACAGTGTCGTAAGATCCAGACTTTCAGTATATCTTAAAGTCGGAATCCAGAACGGTCTGTTCGTTAGAAGCCTGGATGCGCCTGAGCAGTCAATCTGAGCTCTGCATCAAAGTTTGGTTAAACGGCGTCACTGGTTTTACATTGAAATTATGCGGACTCCGCTTTAGGTAGATATTGCAATTAACGGGAAGGCATGTTGTTTGTCCCTGTATCGCAGTCTCTCTTTCCTTGTGATGGCGTGCGTGCTTGCTTGCACCGTTTTCTGATTGGAAGAAAACTTCAAATGAGATCTCTGTGCTGGCTGGAGAGAATCAAATACAAGAGCGCCGTTAATTCTGTCGTGCTAACAGGCAGGTTGCACGATTTCTGTCAACCGTTTGAGGCAGCAAACCTGTGAGACTTCCATTCAACCTACTTCCTAGCTCCTTGCAGACGAAGCATGGGATACTGGTCGACGCGCATAAATCCATTACGCTTGCTGGCGGAGATGCCGCTCTCATCGACACCCAAACCCCAACCCTGGTTTGAAGCTTCAAGCATAAATCCCAAATCTCCGAACGTTACGGTGACTTCACTTCCTACGGGATTTTGCAGAAGAAGGACGGGAGCCTGGTCGACGCACGCACGTCCATCACGCGCTCCGGCGGGGACTCCCTTCTCATCGAGACCACTGCGGTGGCCGTCCTCTGCTGGCTCAACGAGAAAGCGGCCTTCGGTCCCAACATCCGCCGCGCCGTCGAATGGCTCGCCACGCGCTGCAAGGACGGCAAGTTCGGCTCCACGCAAGCGACGGTGCTCGCGCTGAAGGCGATCATAGCGTATGACGTCAGCATGACGTCGGCGCGCGCGCCCGGGAAGGTGCACCTGCTGGTGGACGGCGCGCGCGTGGAGAGCGTCGCGTTCGACGCGAAGACGGAGGGGGCGATCGTGGTTAGTTCCGGTTTCGGATGCCTTTCAGATTTTCTAGAGTTCGTTTTGACCCTGCGTTTTCGGGTAAGGGGCTGGTTAGGTGTCCTCCGGTTTGCTAGAGTTCTGTGCTTGGGTAAGCATAGTGAAAACCGTCGTTGTTAACATTTGCACTTCCTTCGATGACTTAGCTCCCGGCATGTGAGGTGCCACCGCTGAGCAAGAGAGTCTTACAGTCCTGTCGTGGAACCTGAGGTCTTGTCAAGTCTGATCTCCCTCGAGCCATCTCGCTGCCGTGACATTCCAAAGTATCTGTGCAAGGGGGAGTGTTGAAAAACCTGAGTCGGTCAAAACGTCGGTCAAGGTTCTTCTTTCCCAAGAACAATATCCTAAGGAGCCGTTTTAAGGCTGTGGCGTCGCTCAAGCTTAAAATTGTCACGAATCCAAACCTGATTTATGCATATCGAGCAGTTTAAGGACGTGGCCGCGCGGCTGACGTCGGACGGGCGTGCGAGGAAAGTGGAACTAGAGATGGAGGACGGTGCGGAGATGCCGTACGCGATCCAGGTGGGGGCGAAGTCGCTTGTCTAGTTCGTCGTCCTCAATCTCTGCTCAAGCTGTTGGAAAAGTATTGAAACTTCGAACGGAACGTTTGCCATCAGCAGTTTCTAAAAGAAAAGACGGCAGCACCTTTTTCAGACGCGTACGGATGGCGCTTTACTTTGAATGCAGTCATGCAAGATTCTTTGCCATTACGATCGTCAAGGAAGAAGCTTGTGATACTTTTCTAAATCAAATGAAGCCCAAGTTAAGAACGAGGATAACTCTAAAACTCAAACTCAAGTAGTCACCCGGTCTGCACCGGCCCGTCTCCTCCCTAACCTTCATGTCAAGTCCGTTGCAGTACTTTGATCTTATTATACCTATTCTAGAACGATGAGCTTGTGGTCTGCAACCGAAACCCCAAGAGACCCCTCTTCTCTGGAGTGCCAGCTCGTGGCTCTTACAGATATTCGCGAGTGCGAAGATCCCCAGCGAAACGCAGTCAATCTGGATCGTCCTTTGGGAAACGGCTCTCTCTCCACGTGTCGCCGCGACTCGTGACGTCCATTTTGGCAACTCAAGAGCACTCGCCTGTGCCCAATCAGGAAAACGAGTTTCATCATAATCCGACGCACTTTCCGCAGATCCGCTACCACTCGGAGCGCCCGTCTTCCGCGGCCGAATGCGCCATCGGGCTCAGCGTTGCGCTGCAGCAACCGACCGCCCAAGAGGGCGACCTCGTCGAGATCCTGATGACTGTGGAGAATAAGAAAGCGGACGAGGCGCTGCCCATGACGGTCGCCATTCTGGGCCTCCCCGGCGGCCTCGAGCCGCGCCACGACCAGCTGCGCGAGCTCGTGACGCGGGGTGACGTGGCGTTTTACGAGGTGAGAACAATCTCATCTGAAGAAAATGTTTTTTTTACGACGAAAGTAAAATGGGTCCAAGAGTTCAAACGCTTAACGTCTTTATCCTAATTCTGGTAAATAGAGGTCATCTTTTCGAACGTGAGAGTATGCGCGAGCGAAGCGAGGTTATGATACTGCAGGGGCTTGTCGTGTTGCCGTGGAGCTTTGCAACTTTCAGCTGTTGCCCAGAAGGAGCTGTTCTGGTTGTTTGCCCGTCATTGGAGAGCCATTTGAGCGGAAAGCGCATCTGGGTCTCAGTTGCCTGCAAACAAATGAATAGGATACAAGGAATCGTAGTTTCGTTTTTGAAGGATGGTCTTGAAGAGACAAAAAGTCTGAGCGCAGATCTTACATAGCCTCATGTCCTTTCAGCGTGTACCTGTGCGACCCGGCTATGCTGCCGGATGTTCCTCATACTTCTTCTAGAGTCCCGCCTTCGACGCATGTTACGAAAGCTTGACTGGTCATTACGGACCGCCTTTTTGACCACCCCCCTTTCTTCTCACGCCTCCGAATCTTCTACAAGTCGGTCTCCACTCGGAACTTGAAACGAGCACGTTGCTCTTGAAATAAGAACGCACAACGCTGAACTGGTATGCTTTCCCAACGCAGCTCCGCGGCCGTGACGTTATCTTCTACTGGCGCACCCTGGCGGCCGGGCAGAAGGTGACGTTGCGCTTGGAGGCGAGCGCCGCGGTTCCCGGCGAGTATGTCGGGCCGGCCTCTAGAGCGTACATGTACTATACGGACGAGCTGAAGACGTGGACTGAGCCCATCAGGAGCGTCATAACCCCGAAAACTGACTGATAAAGTTGCGTACCTAGAAAGAGCGTGTGTTTGCGGCGACAGACGAGACGTGTGTGCTTCAGGGGATGTCTTCTTGGGCAGATGCGCATCTAGAAGAGGTTGTTTTGTAGTCCCGGTCCTTGAGTTTTTTTACTTTCACTGTTACGTATCGTGACTCTGTTGTATATTGCATACTGTGCCGTGGTTCTTGACTCTCGTTACTTCTTTGAGACGTTTTTAGCCAGATTGATATCATTGTATTCTGAAAGAAAGGAGCGATTACTGTAGAACTTTAGTCTGAGGAGTGCCGTGGAGGCACACTGAGTTTATGGCTCACACGACCGATAAGGTTGATAATACGTTGACTATATTAGCACTAATATATTAAAAATGGATGTCAGCGCATGGTACAATCTCATGATGGTGCAGGGCGCGC
The DNA here is from genome assembly GCA_000708835.1 of Klebsormidium nitens. Lineage (NCBI taxonomy): Eukaryota > Viridiplantae > Streptophyta > Klebsormidiophyceae > Klebsormidiales > Klebsormidiaceae > Klebsormidium > Klebsormidium nitens. Next base: position 29,642 of record DF237501.1, read on the forward strand.
TACTACTTCTCAATCGAGTCAGTAGATTTCTATCAGATTAGCCAATACCTTACAGAAGCGCAGGAGATCGATGGGTCTTGTGCGGGCCCATGGGCTATAGCTAGCTACAGCCATGCATGCATGACACGTCCGATCTCAGATAAAACCTCGCGTGGGGATACCGGAGATAAGTCCAATATTAGCTGAGATTTGAGGGCGCATAGGCCGCGTCGTACAGCTGCCGAATCAAGCTGACTTGATTATTCTCGAAATGCATGCTGGTTATACAGATTTGCTCAATATAAGACTTGCCTGAATGGGCTAAGATAAGTGGCACATGTGCACTTTTGCGGTTAATTAAACATAGCCATCCTCTCGATCCAGCTTTTCATGAGCCTGCCGTCTTGAATGCCGGATCAGTGCTAGGCAAACGTCGTGAAACTGCGTCTGGAGAGCTCGCCGTGCGACATGCGTGGGTCACTAGAATTGTTTACGATGATAAGCAAGGTACGACGAGGACGGGGTTACGTTTATGGGGACCGTCGTTTATAAAAAAAAGGATGGGTGCGGAAAAGTTTTAGGGTTTCAGTTTTGAATAACCAGGGGATGTCACTTCGTTCTTTGTATTAGAATCCAGATCCTTATCACCGAAATTGGTTCAACAAGTTGCTGCGCGCTTTAAGCACACCGTACGTCGCTGCTTTGTTCGCGAAGGACACACAACATCCTGCTATGACTCAACACGTCACGAAACCTGCCGATCGCTCTCTTGATCAAACCAACCACATGTTCAAATTCTTGCTGCGCGCTTCAAGCAAACCGTCGCTCCTTTGGTCGAGTGTTATACAACATCCTGGTTCCGAATGACAGGAACCCCTCGCTCTCTTGATCAGATTCCAGCCATACTGTCAGGGTTAAGACCTGGCACGCTGCGGGCGTTTCCACTATCTTCTCTTCCCCCGGCTCAACACATACCAAGAGCGTTTTGTTCAGGGGAAAGCAGCCCTTTTGGTACGTGGTCCTAACCACGAGTGCCAGGCGAGAGGAGTCGTTCCTAAGCCTTGTCTCCGCTGTGCGCCGCCCCATCTCTGACCGTTTCCTTTCCCTCCTTTCCAGATTGCTTCGTTGCAAGGTAAGTACACAATAGCTTCAATGCGGAGGTTTTCCCAGCGCCTTTCTTATGAGGAAATACACACAGATATGTAAACAAGATACTGCTTGTCAGTAGATTTACAGGGATTCAGGAGGCTTGAAACACCCCCTGATGCTTTGATTGTCCCCGCCAGCTACCAATCATGCCATTTATCAACTTACATGCACCAGGTGCGACCAGCAGATGGGAATCAATAGAAATTTCCAAACGCCTGTTAATAGACGGGGTGGCTTGAGAGTGCGCATACGGCGGCTTGCTCTGTCGTGCTACAAGAATTCCATGTTGAGCAGAATATTTCAGGACATATGATAGGCACTCGTCGCGCGGCGCCCGGCCGCCGACGCACATCTAGTCTTGAAAGGGTTTAGCAGGGTTTACAGCTCACTTGCACTGCAACGGTTACGGTTGGGACTCAACCGGGGAGTACATGTACAGCCAACTGGAACTCCATTTCAGGTTAAGGTGAGCCAGGTTGAATAAGTTTAACGCGCCTGGGACGCACCAAATCCAAAACCCTAGAGTTGAAGTTACCCGTAACCATCCTAGCCCCCAAATAAATCCCATCCGTCCACCGAGCACTGACCTACTGTTTCTAGCTAACGCTGACGTCCTAAACCGCGGGTCAAAGGGTCCGGATGCAGTCACGGCCAGAGGTGCGTCCGCAGGCCGGCCGCCCGCAGCGCGCGCGCGAGCGCCAGCGCGTCCTCGATCCTGCGTGGGTAGAACTGGTCCCAGCCGCAGCCGGCCATGGCCGGGTCGCCGTAGTGGATCTCCACGAACAGCTCGTCAATGACCGCGAGCGCGCACGCGTTTTGGAGAACTGCTGGCAGCACCTCCCACTACAAAAGATAAAGATAGATGTTAGCGATAAATATAGTGAGAAACTAGAAAGCCAATAAAAAATTACCCGTAGTGGATCTCCAAGAACAGCTCGTGAATGACCACAAGCGCGCGCGCGCTTTGGAGGAAGGGCCGGCAGCACCTCCTTCTGCAAGGTTGAAGAAAATATTGAGGATAGAGATAGACGCGAGCAGGATGAGAAACTGTATCCAAAGTTGGCTCGTGAGTCGTTCCCAGTATATCAAGGACGGCTCGCCAATGACCACGAGCACGCGCGCTTAGGAGAAGGGCTGGCAGCACCTCCCACTAAAGACAGCTTTGCAAAGAGCGAAACAAATCGGAGAAAAGAAGAATAGTTGGCCTGCATCTCTGCCGCAGTGGGTCTTCACGGACGGATCGCTGATGATCACCGGGAGCGCTCGCGTGTTCTGCAGAAGCTGCTACAGCCGGTCGCTTGTCCGATTGCAAAAGGGACCGGTTACTACGGTGATTCCGTTTAGTTGCATTCTCAGAACGTGACTAAATCCAATGAGAGGAAAATCGGGTAGCCACGGCTTACCGACCCGCAGGTGGCCACGTTCTCTCGTTAAAAGACCAGGCTCGATGGTCGTGGCTCATCGTCTTGCCTTCAGCGTGAGAAGCGGTTACTTAAGGCAATGTTCGTTGATGTTACTTCGTCTTAGATGGCCGCAATGAACACTGGGCAGGTTGTGAAAGGAGCAGAAGCGTCAAAAGTACTGCAAAACGAGCTTCCAAAACTCCGTTTCATACGGAGCCCGAGCGTAAGGTATCAGATTCAGAGATTGTCGGACCCACCTCCGCTCCTTCAATGTCCATCTTAACGATGAAGGTGTCCTCCGCTTTGATGTTTAGCTCCTCGTTGATGAATCGAACGATGTCGATTCCGGGCAGTCCATGACCGGAAGCCGGAAAGTCTCGGGCGCCCACGATCGCCGCGTACAGCGTCACGTTGGGCGGGTGGGGAAGGCGCGCGAGCGCGGCGCGCGGCGGCACGAACGCGCCGGTAATCTCGAAGGCGTGGATCTGGAAGGACGACACGTGGGCGATGATGAATTTCATCAGAATGGATGATCAAATGAAGGTCAGGGTTTTGAGCTTCCTGCAAAGGTTTGATCTGGAGAAGGTGTTGAAGATCGGAAAAAGAGAGGAGCTCCGAGGTCGCTTTAGAAAAAACCTCTCGTGGCGATCCAGATTTGCAAGAATTGAATAAGGGATTGCACTTCAGGCGGGGCAAGTATCTCGGATGCGGAAACGGCGTCCGATCGACTGACACTTTATGGAAATATGCTGCTGTGTTCTCTGACAACAAGTTCAGCCACCATGTTCCGTTGGCCACGCTTGTCGCGACCTGAGGGTTTTTCAGCAGAGGCGTCGCCGTTTTTAGGGCAGAAGCGCGCCTACTCTTGCATTTCTAGTACACAGTATTTCTCCGTGACGAGATTCAACCGGATTGCGCCTAGAAGGACACGTGGCGGGCGCCCACCTCGTCGAAGTTGACGGGGTACGTCCGCATGAACCAGGCCGTGCTGGTGTCAAAGGCGTTGGCTCCCAAGTTCAGAAACACACGCCTGGATTTGACGGTTGGAGAAGACAGTGAACATTCCCAAAGTCTGCATCGATGTTGGAGATACGTCGCTTCCCGCGAGAAGACATGTCTTACCTAACAGCTGACTGGGAGTTGGCCGGTGTGGTCTCTCTAACGATCTTTTGGCACGATCACCGGCCGGCAGCGTACAATCACCAAATCTGAAATCTGCATCCGCTGTTTCTTTAAACGCTTCAATCTCAGCAGCATGCTGCTGCAACTTTCCCTGCTCTGATAAGCACATTGGCGGCCCCAATGCATCACGATAGGGGGAAAATTACGTTCGCCCGAATGCACCGAGATCTGGGAGAAAAAGTTTCAAATGGTTTAAGGGCTGAGAAGGAACACTCTAGAACCTTCGCATTAGATACAGGGACAAGCTAAGTCGGATGCGGTCAGGAATTCGCACCTGCTGGCAGATTTGAGGTCGACCTGATTGCCCAAAAGCCAGGGAATGAGGTGGCTAGGATCCTCCACATCTGAAAAGAACAGGCGTAAAACAATTGACGGGTTTTTGAGACGCGGTTGTCTTGCAAGCTAAGGTCTGGGCAATGCGTCTGGAAAGCTGATATATGATTTGGCTCCTGAAGATTGTCTTGGACTGCGGCCGCATATGCTTGACATTGAAACCAAACCTTTGCCTTCTTCACGTCAGGTCTTAGCGATGATTGAATGGATTTTAAGAATAAAGCTGCCAACTCGGAGAAACAATTTCGCCCGTAATCCCTTCAAAGTCTCGATCAGCAAGCAGAATATGTTTGCGGATATCTTAGAATGCCACCAGAAGCCTTACCGTCCGTCTGCCCGTACGCGTATCCGGGGCGAAAGTGAAGGCTGCAGAACGGAACGGAAACCTCAAAACCTTCCGATCTTCTGGCGCATCAGCATTGAAGGACAAAATGCAATTGAAAAAATTCGGCAACTCGCAACTCGAATGAGGATGGAAAAGCTTCTAAGTCGAGCTTCAAGAACTATCAAGCCTTCTCATCTTTTCTGTGCAAACTGAATTAGGTCGGACCTTTTGCAACAGGGCACACTCACTGAGGTTGCAGTTCTTCGATCAGCATTCCGTTGACCCTTTCCGCGGCCGGAAGACCCATCCGCTTGGCGTACACTCCGGAGCCCTCCATCAGGGTCCTGTTCCGGATCATGCACTCGTTTACTGTAACCCCTTTGCGATCGCACGGCGCGCAAGGGGGACACGTGGCGCACGCAACACAATCGCAGGGCGGGCAAACCACGATCGATGCATCGCACGGCTGAGACCCGCAGGCGCAATCACACGGCAGCTGGGGCGGACACGTGTCGCCTCGCGGCTGCCCCGCGAGCGCTGAGGTCAGCGGGAGGTCTCGCGCGCGCGTCCAGTCGAGGGGTGACGTCAGCTCGGCGCTCCGGCGGTCGACCGCAAGCGACGCGCGGCGCAGGAGCGCGCCCGTGAGGAGGCCGACGGCGAAGAGGGCGAGAGCGATCAGGGTTTGGAGGTTTGGGGGCTGGGGACTAAGGGAGAGCGTAGGGGCATCATCTTGACTGATTGAACTTTGAAAGAAGTAAAGGTATTGGCGCGGAGTTTCGTTCTACCCGGACCTCTTCTCAATCCAGCCGCACAGCACTTTGTAACCCCTTCAAAACCCCTTGAAGTGCTCACTGTGACCCGCTTTCCTCTATAGCTACTGTAGTCGCTCTTTCTGACGACGACGAGTCTGCTACAGAAGATCAAATCACTGCAGTTTACCAGAAAACAGAGCTGCGAAGGAGTCGTCAATCATTCAACCGAGCTGTGTTGTCGAGTGAGTAAAGAAGAAGCCTGGCGTTGCTTTCGAGGAGCTTCCTACCGCCGCGGTAGTGACCATGCGGCTATGCTTCTTCCGGTTCGTGCTTGTGTGAAAGTTAGCTGCGCTTCTTGTGGAATCGGCAACAAAACTCTGCACTTCGTTGTCAAGGGTTCTTGCAAAGGTCCGTGGAAGACGCCACTCGATCCTTCTCTCGCTGCGCGCCTGAAAGTGAACTAGTAAAACAAATTCGCAAAGAAGTAATACTTGTTAGTAGTTACTTGGAGGCTGCCATACTTCGCACCCTTCCCGTCACAACTGCGCGCTCCGCACTCCACATATGGGTCCACAGTGCAAGCAATCAGCTTAGAGATCATTCTACCTCTATTCTGAGGACTGCAAGTACAAGCAGACTCTTCATCCCGCAAATCAGCAGCGGCGTCTCTCTGGTGCTCTACAAGCTGTAATTGTCGTGTGCAGATAATGCATGAAGTTTGTTTTGCATAGCCGTGAGAAGACCCATCTACCGCTTTTTACATATTGCCCTACTAACGTACTGCGGCGGCCTCGACGTCCCAATGATCAGAGTAGATCAGTATTCCGAGCAGCCACTTGATTGCACAAGCCTCATGATCCCCGAAAAGGAAGAGAATGTTGCAGCTCCTGCTGACATTGATGGTTGCGCTGCCTAGATTGAATCCTAGACCGGAATGTTTGTTGCGCTACTTTCCAACGTCGTGTTAAAGACGGCCCCTTCGCAGCTCCCTTCCGGCCTGCCGATGACATCAAAGATGCGGCCTTCGACGCTCCCTCGATCGGCCATTAATCACTAACAAAATATTGAGAGCAATGATTGTTAGAAACCTATAATCTGCTGATCCAACATCGGCCACTACTTTGTCCGCTTATGTTGGCAGGGCCCCAAATCCATCTTTGATTCCGATGAGCGAGCCGTTTTTAATTCATGAGTTAGCGATGAAGTCACAGGAATCTGCATCCATCAACCCGCGATTCCGATATTGCATGGATGTGAGACCTCATCTTATCATGTTGTATCCCCCGCTCGGATCGATGGCCTATTGGCTACGGCGAGGTCGAAAAGTGACCATCGATGCTCAGGCGTCGACGATTTGCATTTCCAATCACGGGCTGTCGAACCGCAGCCAAATGACGGTCAATTGCTGTTCGGAGTCTAGTCCACATCTGAGGAGAGTCTCTGATACGTATGAGACTAGCTCTTGGTCGAGCTCATTGCACAACGATGCATTACGATGCATTACGATGGACTTATCACTCACATTGGTCAGTCGACTCTCACGAACATCACTGACTTTCAATGTCGCCATGGATCATGTTGCGAGCTCAGACAATTCAACGGCCCGTTCTACGCGATCAAAGAGTCTGCAGTTGGCAGGATTCTGAAACTTGGACGCAAACGAACAATTTTCCACTAAAGAACGTGCAAAATCTCTCATAGAAGTAGAGACAAGGTTGTGTCCAATCTCGACGCGCTACTTCAGCCTTCTATCACGACACCAAATTGACGGTGACTTTGTTGGCCCAAAGCCAGCCGCCAGAGTTTGGGCAGTTCTTTCAGCACGCCCGACTGGCTGCTTCAGAAAACAGATTTGAAGGGCCTCCGAGTCCTTATCAACGAAAGTAGTGAATTAATATTTTCCTCGCCGCATAGCTTTTCTCGCCCACTCTATAAGATTTGATACCTCTGGTAAACAAAATTGCCCCTATTCGCGGGAACAAAACTTTTCCGTTTTTGCAGACCAGCCCCGTAGACTAGGTCGCTCAACAAAGGCTCCGGGCTCGTCCGCTTTTATTGCGTCCCAAAACCCAATCGACTCGAAGTACGGCGATTTTCTTGTTCATAGATTGAACAGCAAGAAACGGGCGCTGTCGAAGACTCGGTACGAATGTCGGGAATCTTAGCACCCAAAGAATCCTATATTCCGGTTGCGCTCTATTCCGCGGACCAATGGGCAGAACACCTAAACAACTTGCACTTTTTCAACTTGGTAATGGCCTCTGATGGCGTAGACTCCTTTCATAAATAAAGTTGGGCGCTCAAGAAACCTCGTACGCACTTCCTTATTCCGCTCTCCTCATTCCGCTCTACGCGCAGAGCGGAATGGCGCCCGGATTGCCGGCCTGGCACGGCCCGGAGCAGCACGCCTTCTGCGTTCCGGGCGCGTTGAAGCACGGGTTGGTTCCGGCGGGGCAGGCAAAGGACGGATCGTAAACTGTGGGCGAGGAAAAGAAGAAAGAGAAAACCTTTTTAGACAGTCAGAAAGACACGTGGGGAGACATGAGGCATTTCCAAAATCAAGTAGCTGTTGATGTTCATCGTGCAAGGATTGAGCTCGGCGCCGTCCGATTGTGTCCGATTTGTCAAGCTGCCAGCTCGAGTTCTGGACTTGCGGCCAGGAAAAAAGGTGGAATTCGCTACGAGTCCGCTGACGTCAAAGATTGCTTCGAGATGACGAACTTTGAATAGGTTTGGATGATCCGAAGCCGCACGCGCAACGGAAAGCGAGCTGCGAAGACTTGGGTACGAAAAAGCCTTGTCGGCACTTTGAAGCAAGGTGCTGAAAGTCCATAACCAGAATAGAAGCTAATGCAGAACAAACAGACAGTAAGCAGGTGAATCCCTGGTAACAATCCGCGGGAAGGGTGACCAGCTTCTGACAGGAAGAGTCGTCGTGACAAGGATTAAGCAGGGAGCTTTTAAAACGCTTGTGACTGGTAACAAATGTACAATATCCGGCTTCTGACAAGAAAATTTGCGGTCAAGGAGTAACCAAAGAACGTTAACCAGCTTCTGACAAAAACACGTGGTAACGAGGGGTCACCAGGGACGTTAAACAAGGTTTCACGCACTTG